>PVHX01002576.1:0-164703 GCA_004024805.1 Geosciurus inauris | reverse complement strand
ATGCTAAGTGAAGTAAGCCAATCCCAAAAAACCAAATGCCGAGTGGTCTCTCTGATTAGTGGATGCTGAGGAATAAGGGAGGTGGGAATGGGAAACATAAGAGAAATAGAGAAACACTGGACGCGACATGGGGGAGGCGGGGGACAGGAAAGGGGAATGGGTATAGTAAAGATGGTTGATAAAATATATATATATATATATATATATATATATATATACTGTTCATTGAAAGTGCATATAAAGGTGTTTAATATGAAGAATGTAATCTGCTTATAATTTTGTGCAAAGTTAGAAAAATTATGATTGTAACAATTTTTTTTCTATTTGCCTCAACAAATGTTTTCAGTGAACACTGTGTACAGCTTCTGAAAATTTGTTTTTTTTCCTGTTATGTTTGATAACATGTATTAAAATGCAACTTTTGAGAAAAAAAAATTAAATATCCTGGAGTAAAACCTTGAGATCTTCCTGGCTACAAGGGAACCCTGGGAACCTTGACCTTTGTTCTTGTTATTTTGTTTACCCTTGAAGGTTAAAAGTGAATCATGGCCTTAGGATAGCATAACCACTTCTTTTTTTCAGATGAAGTGGTTCTATTTCTTTAATTATATCATCAGCATTTACTGACAAATAATGTTAAGAGATATTGACATATACTTCTAGTTAGTTTCTTAGTTATAAGTCCATTTTCTGTTACATAGGATATTAGCCTTTAGCAGGGTTATTCATGTGTGCATAAGTGTTGGCCTTTCTGGGATGGGACAAATACATTTTCAAAGATTAATGGTTGTAGTCAAGACAGAAGGCTTTTAACAAAAAATCTTGAATAGAACAAATGCAGTAATTATATTTCTCTCATAGGGATAATTTTACAATATTTGGTTTTTAGTTTCTTCTAGTAGGATCATTTAAAAGAAATATATGAATCAATTCATCCATCCATCCATCCATCCATCCATCCATCCATCTGACAAAGCACATGCAATACCACTTAGACGTGTAGATTCTATGCCAGGCCTTAAGGATTCAAAGATTAGGTAAACAGCCTCACATCTCCAGGCACTCATAGCCTAATTCTGGGAAAATGATTAGGTTCAAGTACACTGCATGGTAGTTGATGTTTTTTAGTTACATGCACTAAAATAGCTTTACATTCTTGCTACCACTTTAGAAAGGCACTGAAAGGACTCCGGGGTTGTGTTCACTGTGGGTGAATTACTCATGTAATTCTCATTAGTGCAAATGGGAAAGAGGTGTAAATCCACAGTGATCTGGCTGAGAAAACAAACACTCCTTCTTTGACTTCTGTTGTTTGTTTTTATTTGTTCTGGGTTGAGTCAGGGAAATAATCAGGAAAATTACACGTGTTCAATTGCCCGGTTGCTCCAGAACCCTTGGAGTGTCTAATCACAGTTAATAATTAAAACAAAGCAAGGAGACTCAAATGCTGGATTTAAGTACTACCAAGAGAGAAAGAAACCATTTGAGGGGGAAGTTATGAGGAGTGCTTTGTGGTAGATTTTTACAGACAAACATAGACTATGAAGGGAGAGTGGTCTTTTAAAGTGGATGTAAATTATGGTAGATCAATAGCTTAATATTCGTTAAGCTTATAAGGTGTTCCCAGCTCTGAATTAGATCATACAGGGGACACATAAGAGAACTTGTAAATAATATGTGATTGAAACACATACTGGGACCTGTGGTTTAAATGTGGGACAGTGTATTTGAATAAGAGCAGATAGAAACTTTAGGAAATGTGGTCATATTTTCTAGTAATATTGGTTAGGGTAGGATGAGCTTGCTGTAGCAACAAACTCCTTCCTACCCCTGCAAATCCTTGTGGTATATAAAAATAAGAACTCCTTGCTCTGGGACCCAGGCTGGTGGAGCAGCCATTATAGCAAACATTAATACAAAGGGATAGAAAAAACTCTCTAGAGTCATACACTGACAAGTGCTTCATTGTACAATTCATTGACAAGAACTAGTTTTGTGGTCAAGTTTAACCACAAAGACTATAATCCTAATATATATCCAAAAAGCAAATAGTTGAAAATACTAGGTGAACAGCACTAATGACTCTGGCTTATGCCTCAACAGGCAGTGTGTTAAAGTGTGGTCATACTGAAAATTAACAGCATACCTCTCATCTGTGTAATTTTATGGACACCTTGGTGGCCCTCAAACTTGATTGTGCACTGGAATCAGCTGCAGGGCTTGTTAGACCACAGATCCCTGTGCGCTACCCTAGGGCTCTGGATTCAGTGTGTGTGGTATAGCTTTGAAGGGGTAGTATCCTCAGTCTCTACCATCCCTGTTAAGGTTCAAATCTTAATGCTCTTTCAAGCTAGAGCTTGGGCTATTGGTCCCACACACTCCCTGTTTCTCAATTGTCCTTTTAAAAAATATTTATGGACACAATACCTTTTTATTTTTATTTTTTTATGTGGTGCTGAGCATCGAACCCAGTGTCCCACTAGTGCTAGGTGAGCACTCTACCACTGAGCCACAATCCCAGCCCCTCAATAGTCTTTTCAAATAAAGTAAATTAAATGAAATTACACAAATAGCTTCTCTTGTAAAGATAATTTTAGAGCTCATTCCTGGTGACAACAGAAAAAGGAGCACTTTTATTTCCTATCACATGACCTATTCTTTATTCTAGGAACTTAGCATTCTGTAGGAAATCTTCTATAGGCAGGTATTAAAGAGAGCCCTGTATTTGTTGCAATCCTAATTTTTTAACTTAGGTATTCTAATTGCTTGCTGTTGATGTATGGAAATGCAATTGTCTCTCGCATGTTGAACTTACATTCAGGAACTGTGCCAAATTCTCAAGTTATTTCTAATATGTTTCTCTGTAGACTTCTTTGCATTTTCTATGTAGACATTTATATGTAAATAGTGACAGTTTTGTTTGTTCTTTTCCAATTAGTCTATTTATATTTCTCTCTTTTTTTCCTGCTGAGCTGACTAGGATCTCTAAGTCAATACTGAAAAGAAAAATAGTCATCCTTGTTTCTGATGGAAAAGAGAATGATATTTCACCATTACATATGACTTGTATGGTAGATGACACTTTATCAGATTAAGGACCTTTCCCTCTCCTTCCACTTTAATGTTTCTCTCATGAGGGAATGCTAGTTTTTAAATTCTTTTTCTTCATCTATTGAGATCATACATTAAAAACATCTTTTAATGTGATATATTAACTTGTATCATGTCAAATCAAATCTAAATTAATGAAGTAAATCAATTGAATCAGAATGTATTATTTTACAAATTGCAGGATTTAGCTAGTTAATTTTTTTTTGTTTAGAAGTTTGTGTCTTTGTTCTTGGGTGAGAATGACTTATAATTGCCCATTCCTGCACACTTTTTGTTTTCATACAATGGTAAATGATTTGTGTGTGTTTATAAAATATGTGAAAGATATAAATAGTAATTATGATTGATTAAATTAAAGGTGATTTTGTTTTCTTTGTATGTGTGTATGTATAGATGAAATGAAAAAAAATTATTTAAGGGAATAAAATAGAGGTCAGTAAGGGCTTTAATCAGATGGTTTTTTTTTTCAGGGAGCCCTTGAAGACCCAGTGACACCCCCATTGAATCAGGGTCAGAGTTTTCAGGGAGAGGAAAAGTTGAGTACTTGTCCTTGCAACTTTGGCTTTAGTAGCAATTTGCCATTTTAACTGAAACCTGTGGTTGAGGGTCATTCCTGGTGTGTGTTCTTTGCTTGGTAACCATCAGAACAATATTTTAAAGAGCTGCTTATGCAAGCCTTGCATTTTATTGGCTAAAGTAATGAGTTATAGGAGGTAACTGGCCAAGGGAAAGAAAAGTGGGCAAAGGGAGAAAAGGAAACGGGATCCTCCCACTATGTTTATTTCAGTCTTTTTCCAATAGATAGATAGTAGAAGTAGGTAGATACAGATAGATATAGAAAGTAAAACACAGAAAAACACAAAATTAATGTAGGAGTCTGTCTTTCCAACCTTCCTTACTTTATACATTATACTCTCTTCCCCAAACCTCTCAGTACACACACATCTCACAATGACTTCTGGATGGCACTTCCTGTGGAGATAATATGTATTAAAACGGGACAAGAAATAAAACTGCTAATGTGTTTTAATAGATTTTATTTAAAGGAAAAGAGAAAGGGAGGGAAGAGAGAGAGAAACTATGAGGATTACAATTAGGAGTGTGCAGATGTGTGGGAAATAAAGAGTGGGAAATAAAGTTTGGGGTAACAACTGTCATTACTGTGAATGATTCCAAGAAGACAGAGAGGAGGAGAGAAAATTATAGATTTTGTGTGTATGTGTGCATAAAGACTTAACTTTCCGTGTAAAGATTTGAATTGCTTTTTGTTAGACTGATCTGAACTGTTTCTTTCAATATGACACCATCTCAAGGCTGGACCACATGGGATCCCAGTTATATTTAGGTTATTCATAAAAATTTGCCTTGGAAGTAGAAGACTTAAACACAGAATGTATATATTTACTGGTTTTTCTTTTCTTGCTTGGGACATCATGCAGATATTAGTCCATGGTATAAGGAGACAAGGAGAGACAAATCTCACTGAATTATTCCCATCAGTCATTATCATTAATCAGAGCAGAGCTCTTTAGTACAAATACAAGACAAAAATTTCCCCCTGTACTCCCATAAGTTCTGCAAGAACTTTCCTCTGTGGCCCAAACCTCATCAAAACAATTCGTATTCAGTTTTTTAATATCACCACATGCTCAAGGGTTCCTCTTTTACTCAACTATTCCCTCATACTCTCTTCTCCCTGTAGAAGAAAAGATTCCTAACTTTAAAGGGCTGTGATAAAGGAGAGAAATACATTCAGAGAACAAGCTTTGGAAATACTGGCTGAATAAAGGATAGGATGAGATAGCATTCACTGTTGATATCTGCTTGAATAAGCTTGATTCTTGTGTGATGGCACATGCCTGTAATCCCAGTGGCTGGGAGCCTGAGGCAAAAGGACCACAAGTTCAAAGCCAGCCTCAGCAACTTAGCCAGGCGCTAAGCAACTCAGCAAGATCCTGTCTCTAAATAAAATATTTTAAAAATGCCTGGGGATGTGGCTCAATGGTCAAATGCCCCAGGTTCAATCCCTGCTACACAAACAAACAAACAAAAATAAAAAGATGGGGCTTGGGTTGTGGCTCAGTGGTAGAGAGCTTGCCTAGCACATGAGGCACTAAGTTCAATCACATAAAAATAAATTAAAAAAAATAAAAAGAATAATCTTGGTCCTTTACATTCCATTGCATACCCACACTCCACTGCAAAGACCTTCAACCCTCCCTGTGAGGACTTTCTCTTGGCCCTCGGGGAGGGTGGGAAGAATTGGGCACTTAATGACTCTGGGAACAGCCCACGACCAGTGATGGACCCAGTTGTTGGGCAAACACCCCAACGTTTTTGTTCTTTGCTAGAGAACTAAAAAGGTTCTAAACCCTATTGGATTCCTCATTGAAGTTGAGCTTCTGTTGTCCTAATGGTAATTTACTTGATAATACATCTTTTACTGATTTCCTTCCTTCCACTTTTCCATTGCCCTATTTCCTTCTCAGGGCTTCTTGGGATTATCTTTTTATTTAAAACTACTTGCACTTATTTTCTTGTCTTAGGATGTGCTTCTGGGGTATTGTTCATGAGACAGGTAAATACAGAGGGCATTTGAAAGAGGAATAAGAACACTGAAGACAAACTTCTCCCACTTCTTCATTCTGCCTCAGTTCTGATCTTCCCCTCCTCCCAAATTCTTTTCCTGTGGTGAGTTTCTGCAAGAGCACTATTGCTGTGTCAAAGCAAGCTGAAAAAAAGAAAGAAAGAAAGAAAGAAAGAAAGAAAGAAAGAAAGAAAGAAAGAAAGAAAGAAAGAACGAGCCTAAAAGAGAAACTACATGATGATCATCTAATGGATGGGATATCACATTTAAAAAGACAAAGACTGAGAGGGGAGTTTGTGCTTTCTATAGTACTCCGAGAACAAAAACTCTATTTCTGATTGATTTCTTTCTTATTCTACTTGCTCCCTCACTTCATAAATCCAGGTGACTATCTACCTCAGGTTTTTGACAGCATGCCCTTGACCTAGATATTGTCTTCCAGAAACCCTTGACAAGTGATACATTGTGAAAGATTGTATGTAGTGTTCTGTATTTATCTTTAGTGTTCCAATACTTTTATCAGAGAATCTTCTAGATTATGTCTATGACTAGACAATCATAGAAAACCATTGTAAGTCAGATGTGGTGGTGCCCGCCTGTAATCCCAGTGGCTCAGGAGCCTGAGGCAGAAGGATGGTGAGTTTAAAGCCAGCTTCAGCAAAAGCGAGGTGCTAAGCAACTCAGTGAGAGCCTGTCTCTAAATAAAATACAAAATAGGGCTGAGGATGTGGCTCAGTGGTCGAGTACCCCTGAGTTCAATCCCCAGAACCCCCCTACCCCACCCCCAAAAAACATTGTAGTAAAGGGACTGCCCATGACAGTTCATTTCAACACTTTTTGAGACTCCAGAGAAAGTAAACAATGATCTTATTGTGGCACTAACAATATATTTACATGTATAATTAAAATGATAAGCTGAATTTGGGACATGTGATTTTTTTAAAGAGCTACATTGGGTTTATGTTTACTGTCCTTGCATCTTTTAAAAAAGAGAGAGGAAATATGTAACCATATTTCAGGGCATGCAAACCACCATTAACTCTGTTGCTAGATGGGATTTGAAAGTGACACCATCACAGTCATGCCCATTTGGCACTGAGTATATCCACAGACGCCCTGTTAGCTCACTCCTCTCTCTACCAGCCCCGTGAACATTATCTGTACTCTTCACTTCTTTTTCTGTGTCCTTTTTTTGAATAGTGAGTTCTTCTAAGGAATGGCTATATCTTCATTCTATCTATAGATTCTAGTCTATGCTCTATATTGAGTTTTCAATAATTTTATGCATCCATCTGAATACACAAATTGACATGCTGATTAAAAATAACCATTTCATGAAACTGGCCATAGTCCTTGGCTTTTTAAAACTTTCCATATTAGTTTATGCAGTTGGTATTAAAAAGCCTGAAGTTCTTCAGTTCTAAGTAATTGTTCTATAGTTTGGATTTACCACTATTTATATTGTCTTTCTTTGATCTCTTTTCATATTTAATGTAATTATAAAGAAAGAAACATTTTGGAAGGCCAAAAGGAACTAAAATATAGAACTAAGTGATAAAGTTTCAAAAAAAGGAAAGAACTTCAAAGGCAAGATAATATATGTTTGTGAATGTTTACATGGATTCAGTTCCACTTAATCAACATTAATTTAGAAGTTAATATTAGCAAAGAAATCTGACAAATATTTCAAGAGATTCAAAAGTTAGTAGTTCTTAGGAAACATCTAAAAACTTTAAAAAAATGATCCTCTTTGCACAGTGTAATGATTGATGAGGGTAGATGGGGCAGGTTTTAGGAATATAATATTTGAAAAATTATATAATATATTTATAAAAAGGAGTATACATGTGTTTATGGGATATAAAAAGACAATAGACTAAAAAAAGCTTAAGAAGTCTCCAGAAGTGGAATGTGGGACTGGGATGAATTTTGGTTTTTTATTTGATATCTTTCTATACTGTTATAGTTTGCCATTTTCTCTGAGTATATACTTTATTTTTATAATAAAAATGTTTTTAATAGTAAGATAAATAATTCTCAATCCTCAGAGAACTTAATCTGACTTCATGGAATATTAATGAACATTTCATATGATGGTGGATTGTTTGTGAAGATGGCTGCTCTGATTTCTTTTCCTCCTGTATGGCATGCCATTCTACCCATTGAGAGGAGAAGCATACTCTTCCACCTTTATGACTTGCAATGAATATCATGCTGTTTCAGTCCTGAACCTAGCATTCAGAAAGCCTGGCAGATTTTGCTTTTGTCCACGGGAACCCAAAGCCATAGGAGAAATATAACTAATCTGAGACCACATGCTGTGGGAAAGCCCAAGTTAGTCACATGCAGAGGCCAGTTGCAAGATGTTTTAATTTCCTGTGACTTTTTAACAAATTTTCACATACTTTGTGGCTTAAAGTGACAGAAATTTATTTTCTCCTGCTCTGGAGGCCAGAAATCAAGATGTTGGCAGAGTCATACACCCTCTGAATACCCCATGGGAGAAAGTGTTTTGTGCCTCCTCTAGCTTCTGCTAGCATTCCTTGGTCAAATCACTGGAAGCTCTGATTGTCTTCACATCTCCTTCTCCACTATACTTGACTCTGTGTGAAAACTCTTTCTGCTTTTCTCTTACATAGGAACTTGTGATTGCATTAGGAACTCACTGGGGTAATTGAGGGTAAACTCACGATACTTAACTTAATCACCATACAAGGTAATAGCTACAGATGCTGGGAATTAGGAAGTGAATGAATTTGGGGGAACTATTTTTTCCAGTATACCTTGCAGAAGAGCAATGAGTTGTCATATGTGAGCAAAAACTTCTTGGGTCTTCTTAATTCAGCTCAACTTTCAGTTGAGTGCAGCCTAGTGAATGACCCTCATGGAAGCCAGATGGAGAAAGTGAACCTCCTAGCTAAACCCAGTCAACTCTATAATAAGGAGAAATACAGCATTATTTTCAGCAAAACTTTTGGGGCATCTTGCTACACAGGGATAGATAATAGAATCATATACCCATATACTAGACATACCAAATAAAACTGGTATTATTTAGTCCTTATCAATACATTTCAACTCTGTTCCTGTCTTTTGAATTTCTCCCTCACATTTACATTTAATAATAAAGTAAATTTAAAAGTTTGTGTTGTTTTTTCCTTCCATGTATGTCTGCTTTTTAGTCTCTTCTTTTCACCTTAGGCCATGAAGTGGTCAAATAATTTCAAGATTCTTATTCTAGCCTTCTCTTCTACTTACAAATCTCCCAGGGTCTATTGAAACAACATCAACTATCGGGTGCACATGGAAATCATTTTGTACTGGATTTGAATCCCACTGGCTATGTGATCTAGAGTAATTTCTTTATCTGAGCCTCTGTGAAACTTGAACAACAATATCCACTTGCTAGGGGATTGGGCTGGGGTTGAATGCATCTAGGCAATGCTTAACAATGCTTAGCCCTTGATAAGGTCTTAGTAAACATTAATTCTCACTGCTCTCCTTGCCTACTCCTTGTGTTAATGGGAGTACAGTAGGCTTCTTATTCATGCCAGGAAACAGTATGAGTGGAAGGGAGAAAGCGAGTTGGCTGGAAACAGGAGTCTGAAAATCTCAAACCAGAGGACACACCAGTATAAACTGTTCCATGCATAGAATATAACAACTTTGGCCCCAGGGGATTCCCATACCCTACTTAGATTATGGGCGTATTCTCTAACTTTTGCCCAGGGTTTGTTTTTGAGAATACAAGTAGTACTTAGTACCCGCCTCACTTGTCTCCTCTTCCTGAACCTCTCTCCCTCTTAGATTTGTTTTTAATCTATTCTCAGTCTCCTATGAAGTGTAAGGGAATGAGAAAGCAGCCCACTATATGGATGAATATAAGTGCTGTATTCCAGAGCTGGGGTTGGAGGTTTAAAAACCAGAATAGCTGCTGGGAAGACATAATTCTGTTTGTGAATGACAGTTTCTGCATTACTTAGTTTTGTTGGAGTGAGGAGAGATTCTAACAAAAGATCTGCTGACTCTTTCAGGGTCCATCTGACAACAATGACCTGTGACATTTGCCCTTCAAGATGAGGAGCCTTGTGCAGTGTCTCCAGTGAGATAGTGCCCAGGAGAGCCATAAGCAAGTGAACAAACTCTTATACTGACCAGAAATGAAGCACAACACTATATATTTCTATATATTTTTTCAGGGACACAAACAAAAATCATAATATTTCTTTGTTGTGGGAGACTCTGCAAAAACTGGGTTAGAATCCTGGACCCTGAGGCCCAAAACCTATGAAAAGAACAAATCAGTACTTTCCTACATGACCAGAGCTCTGGGGCCATTTCTCTTTGGAGACCTCTGTTACTGTGTTACTTTTGCTCTTGGCAATAAACCTGCCGCTTGCTGGCTGTCTTTGTGTGCTGTTCTTCAATTCTTTGCTGAATGGAGGCAAGTAACCCAAGACCTATAGATGGCAACAAAACTGGGAGCTCATCTGGGATTGGGACCACCAACTCAAAGGTCAGTAACAATCATGTCAAATGGCTGAGGAGCCTGGGAAAGTGACCACTGATTGTGCTATACTTCTTTGGTTCTCTAAGGCTGGGGAAACCATGGCTAGCATGGCTGAGCTCCCAGACTGAGTGGTTACAGGATAAACAATAGACTTCACTGTCCTAGGCAACATTGGTACAGTTTTTTCTCCTTTTTGTGGGAGAGAATGCTATCTTCAGATGTAAGATTCTTTCTGGGTCATGTATGTCCTTGTTGTTTTTGCTGAGAGAATTATCCTTGGCAAGATAATAAGACCAGTCCCAAAGTGAAATTTCCTTCCTTCCTGAGATGCTTAAGTGATCATCTCCCTCTGTCTTATAAAAGAATGAAAGACATACAAAGAGATTGGAGAGGGGAAAAGGAAGGGGCAATTATGATAGTGGCTGACCATCTCTTCCATTTTGTCTACACAGCGCTTTGGAAAGCAAGGACTAACAGGTTTCAACACCATATTCATGGGTAAAATTCCTTTTTACTAGGCTAGAAAGTGATCCCCTAGATAAAAAGGTGACAAAATAATTGTTTACTAAAAGGGTGCTGTTATGGTTTGGATGTGAGGTGTCCTCAAAAGCTCATGTGTGAGACAATGCAAGAAGGTTCAGAGGAGAAACGAGTGGGTTGTGAGTCTTAACCCAATCAGTGAATTAATCCCCTGATAGGGATTAACTGAGTGGTAACTGAAGTGGTAGGGTGTGGCTGGAGGAGGCCAGAATTGGGAGCATGTCTCTGGGGTATATATTTGTATCTAGAGAGTGCTTCCTAATCATCATGTGAGCCACTTTCCTCTGCCACACTCTTCTGCCATGATGTTCTGCCTTACCTCCAGCCCTGAGGAATGGACCTGGCTTTTTATCGACTAAAACCTCTGAAACTATGAGCCCTCAAGTAAATCCTTCCTCCTCTACAGTTGTTCTGGTTGGGTTTTTTAGTCACAGCAGCAAAAAAGCTGACTAAAACAGGTGCCCTCCCTAAAAATTCTTTCTATCCTGGTGGCCATCAATCCTTTTGCATTAGCTCTACTTTGGAAGTTACACATATTTCAAGGAATGGAGACACCAAAAATATCTTGGTTACAAAAAAATATATTGACCACAGGCCATGGCTAGTCCCTACCTGGACATGGTTCCCCTCAGATAGATTTGGGCCAAGTCAGTCTATCCAATTTGCAGGCCAGAGCCACCCCTATGGATTTGTAAAAGAGTAATATGGGGACTGAGCTACCCGCATCAAGACCTCTTCTTTATTTCTGTTACCAGATGGGATCTAATTCCTCCAAAATCCCATAAAGCTTACTTCTCTCCTTCCTACTTAAATACTGGGATAAGTTAAGCTGCACCCCTACTTAAAATGAAAATATTTGATTTTCTGTTACACTGAAGACTCGCCTCAGTACCCATTGGGAGATGGAGAACAATGGCCACCAGAGAGGGCTCTGAACTATGGTACCGTTCACCAGTTGGCTCTATTTTGTAAATGGGATGGTAAATGGAGTAAAGTTCCTTATGTACAATTGTTCTTTTATTTC
The DNA here is from genome assembly GCA_004024805.1 of Geosciurus inauris. Taxonomy (NCBI): domain Eukaryota; kingdom Metazoa; phylum Chordata; class Mammalia; order Rodentia; family Sciuridae; genus Geosciurus; species Geosciurus inauris. Next base: position 152,931 of record PVHX01002576.1, on the reverse strand, counting down.
AGGGATCACCCTGAACTACCAAAGGATTGTAAACTTGGCACTCAGAACTTGCCTGCTCTAAACCAGAAACAAAACCCTGGAAAAGGAATGTCCCTTGCCAGGGAATAATAAGCCTCCATCAGATAAAAAGGAGATCCCACCCACTCTACCCAAAGGGGAAGTTCCAGTTCCGAAGCCCACCTCCCCACTTTATCCTAGTCCAAGAAGGTTCAGAACAGAGGAATCATTCTTGGAATCATGCCCTCTTTATCTGAAGGCAAGCCTTTCCTGTGGTCAAAGAACTCCCCAAAGGCCCCTCACCTAGGGTGTGTTTCCTCTTCAGCAAATGTTGGGAGGAAAATTTGAATCTGAGGTGGTACACATTCCTTTCTCACTGATTGAACTAAAGGTTATAGAAAAGGACCTAGGTAGTTATACTAAAATGCAAGAACAATACATTCAGACCTTCCAACAGCTATCAAACCTTTATAACTTAGCATGAAAAGGTGTGATGTTGCTTTTAAAACAAACCCTGACTTGCCTGAGAAGACAAAGGGTCTTAGAAAAGGCCACTGAAACTAAAAATGATTATTCCACCTCTCAAGGAGGAAAGGTGACAATGTCAGGAAAAGCTGGAACCAGGCTACCCCTTTCAAAGAACCACATTGGAATACTGACAGCGATAGAGGTGAATGGGACAGACATCACTTCTTGTAGTGTGTAATAAAAGGACAAATGACATGGACAATTGGTGGTGGCCATACAAACAGGTACTCAGAGATACTCCTTCACCTCCTGCTTCTCTTAAGGAAAAGAAGACCATTTATAAAAGGGTTTTCCCTAGAGGTGTTGGCCACCTATTGGACCATCTCTTGGACCTTGTCTTCTATGCCAGGAAAATCGCTGAAAGGCTAAGTGTCTTCAGAATCTGAGGGCATTGAGGCTGTTGCCTACCAGTTCCCACTGATGGATCCCAGGGAGCTTTCTTTATGGCTCCTGTAACTGAAGCCCAACTTGAGGAGGCATGGGTAATCTTGCCCATGGACAGGCACCAGATAAACTTCCTTCTCCATATGGGAGCCTGATTCCCAGTCCTGTCTTTCTGTCCTGGACCCTAGTCCCAAGATAAAGTAACCACTTGAGGCATATTGGGCTGGCCCCTTGAGCAATTTTTTACTAGATCTCTTATTGTTTGTGGGGTGATTTCTGCTTCTGTTGTTCTTTTATCATTATGCCAGAGACCCTTGTTAAAATTCATCTTAAGGATCCTTCCTACTTTCCTTGCCCAAAACAGTATCCCTTGAAACCTAAAGCTAGGAAGGGACCGATACATATACAGAGTTTAAAATAACAGGGACTTTTGGTAGAGTGCTCTAGCCTTACATTGGGGACTTTAAGGGACTCTAATAAATGGAGATTAGTTCAAGATCTTTGTATAAGCACTGAGACAGTAGTTTCTCTACATCCAGTGGTTCCAAATCCATATAATCTGAGATAGCCCCCAACTGTTTTGACAAGGTGGCCAAGGGATGGCCTGGAAGACTTAGAGCTGTGACTAAGACAGATAAACTTAGTCTGGGAAGACCTTTGGTTATATTTGCTTCCCATGACATAGGAGAAATCCTAAATTCTAAAAGTAGTCTTTGGTCATCAGAGAGCTGTATACTCAAATATCAGGCTCTTTTGTTGGAAGGACCCAGAATTACCTTAAAGACCTGTCAGATTCCCAATCCAAACCCTTTTTATCTGAGACAGAGGAACAAACCTCTCCATTCTTGTAAGAAAGTTTGAACAATAACTTAATGCTGCCAGACTGGATTTAGCTGATTATTCTATAGATAATCCCTACTCTATACACTGCTAGGAGTTCATTGGTGACTGATGGGATATACAGAGATCCAGATATACAATGGTAACAGATTTTAAGGTTCTTAAATGAGGGCAAATTCCCACTAATACCAGAGCCCAGCTGGAAGAGCTAGTTGCTCTCACTTGAGCACTGGAACTTTCTAAAGATAAAAGAGTGAACATACATATACTGATTCAAAATATACCTTTCTTATTCTTCATGCTCATGCAGCTATCTGGAAAGAGCAACTACTACTGGCACTCCTGTTAAACATACCAAGGAAATTCTTTGTCTCCTGGAGTCGATTTTCCTGCCCTCTTATCTAGCTAGCCATGTCCCTGGACATCAGAAGGGAGAGAACACAATAGCTAAAGGAAATAGGGCTGCAGATGTAACAGCCAAGGCAGTTGTTTCATAATGGAAGATTTTAAAGTTTCTCCACCACTTCTACCATTTGGGAAGAATTAATACTCTTATTTTAATATAAAAATGTTTTCAGGAAAGGGCTTAAAAGACACAGTCCAACAGATCATCCAAAGTTGTAAATTCTGCTAGAAGGTTAATCCTTCCAATAAATGTCTCTGCCCTCCTGGACACCAGAGGATGGGTTGCTATTCAGGGGTGGACTGGCAGTTAGATTTTGCCCATTTGCCTGGAGGTCCAAATTTGAAATATTTGCTAGTTCTGGTAGATAAATTCACCCTGTGGGAAGAAGCATTTCCTTGTAAATCTAAAAAGGCTAAAAAAGTTGTAAAAGCTGTATTACAGGAAATTATTCCTTGATTCTGTCTCCCTTAGAGTATTTGGAGTGATAATGGGCCCGCCTTAAGGCAGAAATAATACAAAGACTCAAGCATTAGGAATAAAGTTTCATCTTCATTGCTCGTGGGGACCTTGGTTCTCAGGCAAAGTAGAAAATACAAATAAATTTCTCAAGAGAAACTTAACCAAACTACTTGAGGAAATCCAGGTCCTGTGGGTTAAACTTTTACCATTGGCTCTCATAAGGCTTAGAAATACCCCTGGCCAACAGGGTCTAACTCCATTTGGTTTCCTGTATTAAAGGCCTCTATTTTTGTCTAATGATTTACTTTTAGATCTTAAGACTTCTCAATTCATATCTCATATCACTCAGTTGGCCAAGTTTCAACAGACTCTTAAGGAAATCCAGCAAGAACTTCCTAAGGGAGATCATCAAGAGTCCCCTCTTGTCTCTCCAGGGGATCTTGTCTTGGTAAAAATTATAGATCCAAATAAGGGGTTACATACTCCCAACTGGGAGAGTCTACCCTGTAGTCATGTTTACCCCTTTAGTAGCCCATGAGGCAGGATACATCATACTTGCCTTAAGGCCTGGAGACCCCCTATTGAGTCCAAGTCTCCTAAGGACCACTACATATGTAAACCGATAAAAGATCTCAAGTGCCTGCTTAAATGAACTAAGTGATATGTTTGGTTTTATTGATATTTTAATTACAATATTAGTGATTTTGCTGTTTACTGTTGGGTTAATTGTAACAACTCCACAAGACTGGGGCCCTACACATATGCTATTCCTAGCTCTTACCTATATAAGCATAGCCACTTTGTTCTGTGCACTAATCTTCATATATACTTAAGTCTATTTCCAATAAAACCTAACTGTGACCATGAGTGGTACACAAAAATATGCTATAGGAATCTTTCTGCTGGAAATCTGAACTTTGGTACACACTTAGGCTCACAGAATGCCTTTAACTCCTGTATCTCACTTGGGACTACTAATACTAATATTTGAGTCCAAGGTAACTTCAAATACAATAGTAACAAAAAATGTGTCTTTTCTCATTTGACATTTTATATTTTAAAGTAACGTAATTAAAAATAAAGAGCTTGGTGGGATACTTTGGTGAAGCTGGAACTGGTTTGGGAACTCAATAGACCTTGGGAACTTGGCTGGCAGATTGCACAGTGCTGGACAAGATGGAGCTCAAGTTTGACAATTAGTGCTCAATGGCTGCCCACAACAATCCTGCCTCACCAAAATGCTCTTGACTATGATAAGCAATTCCTGAACTGTTCAACAGATCTACTCTTGCTAACTTAAATATAGATACTAATGTTAACATGTTGTTTTACTGGACTTTCTACTTTCCCTCTCTCTTTATATATATATTTGTGTTTATTCTATATATATATATATATTAGTAAAAAATATGCACAATGATGGTTTAATTGCTAAAAGTGATATCATTTTTAGGAAGTTATTTGCCACTGATATTCCTGTAACCCATTGGATGACTTTACAGCCACTTAATATACAATGTTCTGATTTATTTTGTGCTGAGACTAGACAACACCATGAAATCCAATCAACAAATATTTTATGTAATTTTCATGTTATACCTTTTGTTCTACATTCTTATTTGCTTTATCTCATTTAATTGGTACTCATGTAGATGAAACCAATGTGACTTATTCCCTATCTGAATGTGTTATTTGTAATCAAGGACAAGTATGTGGCTTGTTAAGTAGGCAGATACAGCCCTATCTGCTTAATCATTCCTCTAATTTATGTGATCCCACTATAACCTGCATGGCTGAACCTTAGAAAGTGGCAAGAGGCAATGGAGGATTAAGAAAGACACACAAACACTTATAGAGAGAAAGTTGGGACCAGGTTGGACATGGACCTCTGATAGAGGAACAGTGACCCAGACCTAGCTCAGCATGTTTATTATATAGGGTCAGCAACTTAAAGCTATAGGGACATTGTACTTTGTGCACTAAAAAGTTACAGAACTAGAAACATTTTTGTAGATATTCTACTCTTGCAGTGCTAAGAACATCCTGCTGCACCCAGGAAGCCCATTGTCCAGAGTTTCTACAAAGCAGAAAATTGAAGGTTTTATTTTTTATTTTAATTTTTTATTTTTTTTTTTTGGTACTGGGGATTGAACTCAGGGGCTCTCGACCACTGAGCCACACCCCCAGCCCTATTTTGTGTTTTATGTAGAGACAGGGTCTCACTGAGTTGCTTAGCATCTCGCCATTGCTGAGGCTGGCTTTGAACTCGCAATTCTCCTGTCTCAGCCTCCCTAAGTGCTGGGATTACAGGCTTGAGCCACCACACCCGGCTTTGAAACTTGAAGATTTTAGCACTTGCAAGTTATTGTAGTTATCTTATTATGCTCAGAATTCTCATCCCTGGCAGCTGGTGTCTGAGCTCAATGTGAAAACTGTTTTTGTTCTGTACATTTGCAGAGAACTTCCTCAGGTAGGGCTTTACCAAAGCTCTACACTGGCAATCTTGTTCTGCACATTTGCACAGAAAGTTCCCAGAGCAAAGCACAGCCATAGCTCTGCAGTAGTCAAAGACCATGGTCCAAGTCACCACTCTCCACATGACCTCACTCTGTATCCTGTGCATAACTTTTTTATGCTCTATGAAGTAACTACTCAACATGTCTTCTAATATCAAAATGACTTAAACTTTCTTAATCAAGCTGCCTTTTTTGCTGGGTGTATCAAACACCTAAAGATTCTACATTGACAGGGTGCTGTCTTTTACCTATCTTCTGATTGAGTGGTGATGTTACTTTAACATGAACCCAAAACCATTACCTTTACCCCATGTGTATATAATTTTATGACTCTTAATAGGTATCCTTGATTAAAGTAGTGTAGTTAAAAATTTGTTAACATATAATCAACATCAGTTAAATAAATATAAAATGTGTGCTCAAATTATAACTAAAGACTAATTGATGTTTTACATTTAACAACTACTGACACCAATCATCATTGGTGTGATTTTTTGTTTCTTTCTCCAATTGCACAATGATATTTTTCTGCTCTGTTTAATCATATAATAACATTTGCTTCTGTGTTAACATTACTTTGTTTTTCTAATATTTACCTGTATGTTGGGATCAGAACAATGGCTATACAGATGAAACCCCACATAAGTGTGCTTGCCAGTTTCTACCAGGGACTTCTGACAATACCTCTTCGTCTTGACCTCTCTTTGGGAGACCCACAGACTCAAGCATTACAATGCTCATTTCCAGCTTAAAGTAGATGAGGGAGTCTCCTGTGAGAGCAGGAACTGAGGGAGAATTAGAGCTGCGTAGGCAGTCAGGGTAAGATGGTGAAGGAGGAAGTTAGTGCAGGGCTAGACAGTAAGAGGACAAAGAGGGTCCCCAATAAGGTCGACTTCCTAGCTGAGAAAGTGCTTGTGGACATGAGTGGGGCCCAGTCAGGTATACTTCTGTACTTGTGGACCTAAGTGGGGGACACCCAACAGCTAAAATAGACACGTGGACCTAGGAGATACCTATAAGTGATAATATGGAGAGTGTGGAGAGGGGGAGGAGATAGAAAAAAGGAGGAAGGCCCAAAACCTATGAAAAGAACAAGTCAGTACTTTCCCACTGGACTCCCAGCTCTGGGGCCCCTTCTCTTCAGAGAAATCTGTTAACTGTGTTACTTTTGCTCTTGCAATAAAACTGTTTGCTTGCTATCTTTGTGTCCTGTTCTTCAATTCTTTGCTGAATGGACACAAGGAACCTGAGACCCCTAGATGGTAACATGTCCCTTCTACATGGATGTAAGTAGCTTATGAATACTTCAGCCAACAGAGTATAGTTGTCCTTTGGTATCTATGAGAGATTGATTCCACAGCCCCCCTGGACACCAAAATTCCAGGATGCTAGAGTTCCTTATATAACCTATGCATGTTCTCCCAAGTACCTTAAATTACCTCTAGATTTCTTATAACATCTAATACAATGTAAATGCTTTGTACATAGTTGTTATACTATATTGTTTATGACCAGGATAAATGTCTGGACAAGTTCCATATAGCTGCAATTTTTAAAAAATATGTTTTTGACCCATGGTTTGTTATATCTGTAGATATGGCACTAGTGGATAGAGAGGGCCTATTATACTACACCATTTTACATAAAAGACTTGAGCATCCTTGGATTTCGGCATATTTGGAGGTCCACCCTACAGAAACCTCATACAGGTGCTCCAATACATAACTCCAGATGAGCACCTAGCTAATGTTGGCTACATCAAAGCAGATGTGGCAGTGGACATCTTGGCCCTGTAACCCAGTTGAGATTTTAGATGATTGCAGAGCAGCTAACATCTGCCTGTCACTCCAAAATCACAAGTAACAAAGTGGTTTCTTTAAACTACTGATATTTGGGGGTAATTTATCATGCAGTAACATGTGTTACCACAACAGCCAGGTCATTGGGAGAGCCATGACTGGTCTCATAGAAGTGTTGACTTGAAGGAATTCAAGTCTTGGCTGGCCAGACATTCAACTAAGAGATGCTAGATCCAGAATTTTGTGATATCTACAAATTTTATTTTAGAGATTGTTTCTAATGAAAAATTTTGAAAACCACATTGTGCATCAGACCACAGCTGTCTATGTGCCAATAAGGCCTGTGAGCTGCCAATTTCTGCATCTGTTCTCCATAGAAATGAGGAAGAGCTTGCTCACTCCACAGTATCCAATCCCTTCCTGTAAACTAGGACTACCAGCTATGGTAAGACTGCACTGGTTCTAGTCCTGGGAATGCTTCCTGTATAACATTAGCATCTGAAAACTGGCACCTAAGCAAGCCTTTCCACAATCCCACATCTAAACCAAACAAACTGCCTCTTGTTTTACTGTTGGCTGGAACTCTGACCCACTTAATTTTGACAGAGAAAATGTGATTAAGAGGGCGTTGTTTCTGGTGTTTTGATTGGGAAGAAATGAAAGAACTTGCAGGGAGGAAGATGGGAGGAAGAATGACAGAGGGGAGTATATTCCTGGAGTACAAAAGTTCACTAGTATTCCCTTGAAATCAATTTAAGAACAAGATGGTATCAATAAATATCCCAGTGAATTGCTAAGTGGTTTGGGGGGAAAGACCCTTTTATTGTTTTTGGCTTTCGCTAAGAATATTTTGCTCTGGGGCCTTGATGAGTTCACATTTAACTATGCAAGAAAAATTATGTATCATTTGCTATCAATTTGTTGTGTGCTTTATTCAGGAGTGAATGAGGCAGAAAACAGAGCAGATGAACCTAGTACCAAGGACCAGGGACCTTTGTACCCTCTGAGTGAGGAGCACAGAATGACAGAAGAGGTGACCAATTGCAGAGTCAGGTATGTGCAGTCACAGAGGGAGAAAGTAGCACCAGGCTGGGGACAACTTTACGAAGAATGGAAGAGGGATCACTGACCACAAGTCAGGCACTAGCAGTCTGTGACCTCAGTCTTCTTTGCTACTTCAACAGAATGAATAAATGTGTGACTATTTATCAAGGTGCTTCTCAAAAAAGTGCTTTGTGAAGTGTTCTGAACTAGTCAATGTTTGAATACTTTTTACTGAAATTAGTTTGGGAATGAAACAGAAAGAGAATTATGAACTGTTTCTATTCCATCCTACTACCCTCACGCTAGCTAATTCTCCCAGGAAACTGTCACTAAAAAATATAGGTCTAGTTGTATATTTTCTAGAGATATTTATGCCTGTATATGATATATAAATTATTTTTTATTCAAGTAGAGGCATGCTGTGCACAGTATCCTGTGATTATCTGTCTTCATGTGCCTATATAACCTGGGGTACTCCATGTTTCCATGGCTGTCCACATGTATGCTCTCATTCTTTCCCACAGCTACAGAGTATTTTATTTTATGGATATATCACAATTTATTTAACAAATATATTGTCTACATGGTCATTTTCTTTTGAAATAATTTAGAGCAAACAATTCTTGGATATGTGTATAAGTGAAATCTGATCTGGACTTTGGGAGTGATTAGTCAGCATTTGAAGTAACCTGACCAACAATCAACACTTCCAAGATGATTACTTAGCTTCAAATATCCTTATTGAAATATTTATTAACAAAAGGGAAAAATCAGTGGAATTCAAAATAGGTGGTTTGTTGGGAAGATTACACATATAACATAGTCCTTGCACTATTGAATCCAAGTCTGGCTACTGGCCACATGACAGACTAAGTTGAGAGAAATTGTTGAGGCAAGGAAAGTGACTTTATTTAAAAAGCTGGATAGATAAGAAGATGGGCAACTCCTGTCACAAAGTCCATCTTGCTGGGAAGCTGATTTAAGAGTGGTTTATACAGGTGGGTAGTAGGTATTCTCCATGTAGCGGGAGACTTCTCAAAGCTAGTGATGGGTAACTGCCGACTGGTGGGTACCTTTTCACAGCAGTTGGGCAGATGATGCACATCTGACCCTAATTGCCTAGTCATAAGATGCATTTCAGTTTTGCAAGTCTTAAGAACAAAGATCATTATTTCTTTGGGTTATTCTGGTCACTGATTAGATTGTCCACATATTACACAATGGCCAGAGTAGGTAGCTGCTCCGAGGCCCTTTTGCTGGTCCTCAAACTTGTGATAATAGAAGAAAACATATTTCACCCGATTACTGTGGAATACAGGGGTGTTGGGCATGAGACCTGGCCTCAATGCTTGGCTTCAAATGAGTAGACAAAGCAATGTCTAAGCAAGCCTCTATTACCACTGGTGTAAATTTTAAGGTACAAAAGTGGGTCACTGATTCTGTGTCCTTCAATTCATAAAGAACCTTGCCACCCGAATTTACCAGAAAGCTGGCTAGGCCTTATCTCTGTATATTTTGGCTTTTGTTGTTTATGTTCTGAAGTACCTACGGCAGAAAACAGACATTTCCAACTATAGAACATGTTATGTGTCCGCATTTTAACTCTGCTTACTAGAAAATGTTTGTACAGTTGGTGGAATTTGGTCTGAGAATTGCTTTCACAGTGCCTGGAATTTGTTCTGGAATTGCAATGTAGCATCTGGAAGTGAAATTATAAGGAAGAGGATATATTGTTCTCATCTATGTCTAATAGCCAGAGGCTAGCAATAGATTTCAAGAGAAATTGACATTTCCTGAAGAGCCAAATTGTCTTTAGATAATTTGGAGCAGAGACATTTAGGTTATTTCTACTCCTATACAAATAATGCTATAATGAATAACTGTGTGTGTAGGTCATTGTACATGTGTGAATAACTTAATGATATTAATTTTTGAAGTCTTCTTTCTATTGGACATAGGAGATCTTACATTAAGTCATCATTTATGCTGTCAAATGTATACCAATATAATTTCAAGAAGGAAAATGAGAACCATCTTATCATTTCGAATGATCTCAATTGTATTACTCTTGTTGTACTTAGAGTCCTCAAACATGCTTTTCAGCCATTTGAGGTGCAAATTAATCTGAGAAAAGGTCATGTGGAGTGCTATAACTTTATAAGTCTGTTCACTTATTCAGAGTGATTATCTTCTTTAAAAAACAAAACAAAAAGGAAAAGCCTTGTCCTCCTCTGTTCTGGCTGCTGTAATAAAATTCCATAAACTGGTTATTATTAACAACAAGGAACAGAAATTTATTGCTCATAATTCTGAAGGCTTCAAAGTCCATGAAAAGTCACCAGTGGATCCAATGTATTATTAGGGCCTGTTTCTTCATCCTAAACAACTGTCCTTTTTTTAGAAACTCACTTGGGTGAAAAGAGATAAGGGCTGTCTCTAGCCTGCTTTTATAGGGGTACTAATCCTGGGCATGGGGGTCCTGCCCTTATGGCCTACTCACCTCCTAAACGTTCACCTTCTAATACTTTTTACACTTTGGGGTGGGGATTTTAAACATGGATTTGGGGGAGGGTACATAGATATTCAGATCACAGGAAATCTTCTAAGGTATTATGCTCTTTTTACAGATAAAATTTGCCAGCCATTTTTAGTTTTAGAGATTTAACCACGATCATAAGTGTCAATAGTGGTGTGTGGGGCTTAGGATTATTCATTCAACATTTATTGAACATAATGGTAGTGACTAGCTGAAAACCCAATATGTTTCCAATTCTTCTGGGCCCACAGATAGAATAGTTCCCAGCCTCCCTTGCGATTGGAAATGTCTGAGTTATGGCCAATGGAGGATGGGTGGATGTATGTGGGACAATTCCAGGCCTGGCCCATAAACACTTCCCATCAAATTATTGCCCAGGGCAACCACCTTTGTTGGTGGATGACTGAACTTCCATTAGCCTGGATCTTTGACCCATCATTCCAGGAAGAAATACACTTCCATTATGCTAACCCTTTGGAGTCCCAAGATTTCCTATTATGTTAGTTGGTATTGCTTTGACTTATACCCTTGCCTGTCATGTGACCCCTATTATATCAGTACCAGGTCTTCAGACTCCAAAGTCAATGGACAGATTTATCTCTAGCCTTTAGTACTGTAAAAAAGATTGTTGGAGGGCCTTGAAAACTGGCTCACAACTGGCTAAAGCAGAAGATCAATTTTAGGTTGCCAGAAACTAATCCTTTATTCTGGGTCCTAAATTTACTATATACTTAAAACTCACCCAAATTACACTGAAATCCCTAGGAGAAAAACAGATTTAAACTATACAAATATGCTTATAGTATAAACATATTCTGCATATTCAACTGACTGTCTAAGGGACTTTGAGATTGTGTGCCTGGCTGCCTGGCTGATAGTCTGACTATCAGTCTATTTGACTGATTGACTGTCCAGCTGTCTGTCTGACTGACTGACTCTCTGGATGACTGGTTGGTAGACTAGCTGATTGGGCTGAGTTACCATGAAATGAATATATTGCAGAGGGAGTTGAAGCATCTTATGGGAGTTGGACTTTTTCCTCTAACATTCAAGTTATCAGTTTATCAGGAGCCTCCTTTTTTTCCGGTAAGAAATAATTAGCTTCTTAATAAATAAATAATACCAAAGGAAAAGCATTTCATAAATCTTTGTTAACAGATTTATGGTTTTTTTTCAGAAGCATGATCAAACTAGATCTAAAACCAAACCAACAAAACAAAACAAAACAAAAAAAATCTCCCAAACCAAATCCAAGAGTTCAATCAGCTTCTACTGCCCACTTCCACTGCAAACAGGATCTACCTGAGGCACAATTGTGACTTAAGCACTCCCTGCCCCCCAAGCTTTCCATTTGGCGGTGACCCTTTCTCTTGTTTCAGGTGCTAGGGAATTTGACCCCTTCATCTCTTTCCTCTCTCAAGCAGAGAGAGATCCAGTAACCACCATTGACATTTGTTGACTGATTGATTGATGATATTTTGACTGGAACTCCTATTTCTCAACACTTTGTCTGAAATAGACTTGTGATGTTTAGACCTTTTGGCTATAATTAGGGAACGAAGGGTGTTCTAGTCAAGTTAAAATAGTTTCCGGCATCAGCAAACAGAGAGTAAAGGTCTGCTCAGTCACCCTTGAATGTGATCCTGACTTTTCCTCTTTTTGGGGTATATTTTCCCATAAGAAACCTCTGCTTCACTGTAGAGTATAAGGCAGGGGCCTACAGATTAAAGATGCTGTAGGCATAAACTAAGGCTTGTTTGGATTAGAATAGTTAGAGGTTTGTTCTAGAACTTTCTAGATGTCACTCCTATCTATTTTGCTTGCTCAGAGTAAGACCTTATTCTTCACTACCTCCACAAAATCCCTGGCCCTAGTCCGTCTATTTTAAATCCTTAAGCCATACAATATACCCATTCTGGGGAATTTTGAATAGTTTACTGTAATTTACCTTATGCTTCTATCCCTGCCACTCTGAAAGCATTTGGCCAATACTCTATCTCAGGTCAGGAACCTTCTAGTAACAACAGAAAATGTGTTATTATTATGTAGCTTGTTCATTAATTAGAGTTGGAAGGCATGGTTAACAAGGAAGCTTGGGAAGCAGGATTCTCAGTTTCAGTGTCCCTTTGGGATCTGTATGTTGGAAGGAAAGGGTTTCTTTTGAGTCCTAATAACCAACGTGGGTGTTATCCTCACCTTACCTATGAGCAGTTCATCTTGAGCTCTGTCTAGTAATTTTCCTAAGAATAACTAACTAGCCAGTACATTGTTGAGCCAAGATTTGAGCCCCGTTCTACCTGACTACCAGGTTATGCTCTTTCCACTGTAGCGCAACAGGAAGAAGTGGTTTTCTTCCCCAGGGCTTCTGTATCTTTAGCTGTCATCATTTCCAACACTGGGATGCACCTGTGAGACTTGCCTAATAGTTACCAATGCGTATTATTATATTATTAAATAATTTAAATTGAAGCCAGGTGCAGCAGCACCTGCCTCTAATCTCAGTGACTCAGGAGTTTGAGGCAGGAGGATGACAAGTTTGAAGCCAGCCTGGGCATTTTAGTCAGGTCCTAAGCAATTTAGTGAGACTCCATCCTCAAAATAAAAAATAAATAGGGAAAATTAAATGGACAAAATACTGGTACATCTTTATGGGTTACAGTGTGATGTTTTAGTACATTTAAATATTGTATATTGATCAATTCAAGGTAGATTAGCTGTCATCTCAAACATTTGTTATTTCTTTGTGATGAAAACATTCAAATCATCTTTTCTAGCTATTTTGGATTATATGATACAATGTTGTTAACTGTAATTGCTCTCTGTGCAATAGTAATTTTAAACACCAAAACCAACACTTATTCCTCCCATCTGGTTATGACTGTGCACCCATTAAGCAATCTTTACACCTTTTCTTTGGCCTCTGCTGATCACTATGCTGCTCCCTAGTTCTGTGAGCTGTTTCTTTAGATTTCATAAACGAGTGAAATCACATGGTGTTTGTCTTTCTGTTCCTGGCTTATTTCACTCAACATATAATCTATAGTCCCATGCAGACTATTGCAAATGACAGGAGTTTATCCTCTTAACTGGCTAAATAATATTATTCTGTGTATATATACTTCACCCTTTCTTCATTCATTCATCTGTCAATGGACACCTCAATTGAATCCATATCTTGGCTATTGTGAATAGTGCTGCAATAAATATGGGAGAGACTTTGAAATATTGATTTCATTTCCTTTGGATAAATACCAGCAATGAGATTGCTGGATCCTATGGTAGTTCTATTTTTAATTTCTTGAGAAAACCACAATGTCCTCCATAAAGGCTGTATTAATTTACATTCCCACCAATAGTACATAAAAGTTCCCCTTTCTCCATATCTTCATCAGCATTTGTCATTTCAAAGATAGCCTTTCTAAGGGGATGGTATCTCCTTGTGGTTTTGATTCGCATATTTCTAATGATTAGTGAAATAGAACATTTTTTCATATACTTCATAGCCATTTATGTATCTTTTGAGAGATGTTTATTTTGATCATTTGTCCATTAAAAAAATCAGATTATTTGGCTTTTCATCACTATTTTGAATGTCTCTCTTCCAAACTTTGGCAATTCAAAATTTTCTAAGGGCGGGAGTTTCAGTAATTTTCTGATTTTAATGGTCCTATTCTTGCCAGAAGCTGGCAAAAATAAATATAAAGGAGACAGAGTAGGTCATGCAACTTTTATAGCAGTAATTATTAATGTAAAAACAAATGAGAGTGGTCTTTTATTAGACAAAAAGCATGTGCTCTTGTTTCTGTCTTGCTAGACATATGTCTTGGGAAGTAGGTTAAAAGTTTACCATAACACACTGGTTATCTGTTCAGTTTCAAATCTAGGATCGATAAGTCTTATCAGAACATTTTTATGACTTTAGGGAGGTTATCACTATCTTAATATGGTGACAAAAACAAAATCCAGACCTCAGGAGAGGTCAGAACTGAGCAATCAAATTAACATCTGTTAGGAATGACTTACTCCAATCTTCAAGGTCAACATATTCACAGATGTCAAAGTGTCTGAATGGAGAGATGATAATCATTGACCCTGAAACCTTCTGGGGTTGGCAGGCAGCTGTGGGGGAGATAAGGAGCTTTTTGTTAAGAAAACAAATTCAAGCTTGAATGTACACCCCTCTCCACTCCCTTGCTAGCAAACAATAAATCTTTTACCGTTTTCTCAAGACCTTGTCTTCGTTACTGGTTATTGTTGAGGACAAGGACAGAGTTTTCAGTTACACTATGGTTTTTTTCTTCTGTGTAATAATACATATTTCACTTGTGAAAATTTGGTGCCAATCAAGGCTGATTTGCGACTTGATTTTGTGCCAGCTGAGAATGACTTAACCTTTAATTGGGATGCATGGGCAAAGGTCCCTCTGGTAGTCGCTTCTCCATACTTGTTCCCAAAACTGTAGAAATTTTAGACTATAGTTATGACATTACAGCATAGCCACATGATTAACAACAGAATAGAGTTTCATTGCTGTCTACAGAGTAAAATTATCCACAGCAAAGCACAAAAAATAATTGTATTCAGCAAAGAGTAATTGGCTAAGTCCATGAGACTTGGCAAGACTCTAGCTGGTCTACCTGGGAAAGAAAGCATGCAGAAATGGAAAAGACACTAGCATCCAGGTGCTAACTTTGTTGCTTACTAGCTGGTTTACCTTGGGGAACTTAACCCCTATAATTCTAGTTGTTAATATCTCCAACAATATAAGAGTTTTACTAAAGGGAAATGTTGCCATGGAAATACTGTCAAGGAAAAGATGCACCTCCCAATTTTAGCCTATAAATTATCTGTAAGGTAGACTTCCTACTATAACTTTCAATCCATAATTGGCTTCTCTTGTTGCTACTGGTATACTTCCAAGTAAGCTCCCGTGGCCAAACAGTCAGCATGTTTATGGGAATAAATAGCTGAATTCTCATGGTTTCCCTCTTCAAGGACAAAAAGCACACCTTCTAAGCTATACTGGGGATCAGTTCAATGGCCTCTCTTATCTTATCCTGAAGTCAAACATTCCTGGTCCTACAGAATCCATTAAATGCCTCCTCCTGTCGTGACTTCCAATAATAAAGAAGATAATGATAACTGTGTTAACAATAACACGTGGTTCTTGTGACATGGCCTCTGGCTCTCTGCAGCCATAGATACTTCATTTTATATAGAGATACTGACTTCCTTTTTCTCTGTTTTTTCAAGATTGCATGAAAGGCATTAGCTGCTATATTAATGAGATAGATGTCAGTTTCATGATAGGGTTAGGAACTAACCTAAGTTTTGACAAAAGTTAGTAACATCATTAATAAACATGCTTATTGAGAAAAGCCCAGGGCTGGGGATGCAGGTCAGTGGTAGAGCACTTGCTTAGCATACACAAGGTCCTATGTTTAATCCCCAGGACTGAAAGAGAATAAAAGCCTCTGCAAACTTTCACTTAAATAAAGATATGATGGTTTATTTGGGGGAGATGACTTTTGTTAATTGGAAACAAGATTTTTCTTACATTGTTAGATTAAAAAGAAGTGGATTAAAAAATCAGATTGATCTCCAAGTCCAGAAATGGTAGTGTTTGGTTATATTTTCCGCTCCACTCTGCTTTTTCCATCTTTAGGCATTAAAATACAATGACACTATTTTTACAGGTTACCTCTTATATCAATTTTGCCATGAGATATAGCAGAATAAAAGAGAGGCTAATCCAGTGAACTTTGGTCATATACAAGTTTCTGTGGTCTTAAGTCTTGATTTTCTCACCTTAAAATGTATAGGGATGAGAATAGTTCATGCATTTTTTTGAATCATTGAGAGTGTTGACTGAGATAATATACACAAATCTCATAGGTCTAGTTTGTCATTTGGCTGACTCTCTTTCCAAGCCATTCCTAATCCCCTAGAGTAGCTCCGTGCCCTAAAGTCCTTCCTTTTGCCTTAGGTCAAAGTCCACTAATAAGAAAGAACTACGACTCATTCTTACTAACTGGGAAATGACTCATAATTTCTGAAAGTAAATTGTCTTAAGAAGATTTATATTTGATTAGGATGGAAGCCATAAGAAATGATCCATATGGATGGTAGTTTCAGGAAAAATACCTGGCAAGGGCAGATTCTTTTGGAGGAGGAAGGGAAGGAGTGGGAAAGCCAGCTTCTTCTGACAGCACACTAAGGTTTTCCTCATTTGTGGAGAAGGGACATGATAGCTGAGAATTGTGCTGTCTAGCTCAGATATGGAAAGAGCTGGATGAATGCACATTGTTTGGAAGGTGCTCCTCGGCTCATCCATGAGAGGGCACTGGTGCTCCAGATTGCCTGGGCCTAGTCTTGTTTGAAGAGAAAGCTTCAACCTAGAACTCCAGGAATGGTTAGGGGCTTGCACCACATCTGTGGCTGTGTGCTACAGAAGCTATATATGGGGAGCTTTAGAGGGTCAGTCTTTTTACCCAGTTTAGTTTATCTGTGGTCTTCAGATTCTTCTTCCTAACTGTTAAACTTGTTGCCCAAATGTGGAAGAGCTGATCACTGGGTACAACGGGTATTTATAAAATTAGGGCAAGACTGTAATTCAGTAATACACTAGAAAAGGGTACCAGGATACCTTGGGAGGCTCTCCAAAGGAAGTGACAGTTATCCCTAAAGACAAAAGAGACTTTTCCCAGTTGAAGAAAGGTATAGAAAGAGAAAAGAAATGGAGAGAACAGGCAATTTCCAGTGACATGAACATTGCCCTGCACCTGTCACCCTAAATTGAGAAAGGTCTTTTGACACAGGGGTCAAAGAAAGGATAGCTAAGGACCCACACATACATAAGCCATTTAAAACTGATCACCCAGTGAAATAACATCTACTCCCACTCTTTTGCAAGATCATCAGTTTTTTTTAATTATGACATTTACTACTCTCTGAAACAATTTTAATCATCTAGTTATTTATTCATTGCCCATCACCTTTGTTGGAATGCTAAGTCTATGAGGGCTGGAACCTTAACTGTCCTGTTAATTGATATAGCCTCAGTTCCTGGATGTACTGCCCAACACAGTGGTCACAGATGAACTTTGGATGAGTGAATGATCATTCCTGAAGATGTCAAAATTTCACAAAGAAAGCCAAAATGAGTATGTTCAGTGAAAGATTGTGACTTTAGAGAAACTGAAAAGCAATTCACAATGCAGCATACACTGGTGGGTTTTGACTGTGGGCAAACTAAATGGGTTGCTGTTTTGACCAATGTGACCATATATATGATCATCTCAGTGGCCTTATACTGCCACCCCCCGCAACACACCAAATATATTTATTACCTCCTTGATATATAATTATAGAAAGTATGATTATGTGCATGCTGAGTTGTTCTAGAATTTGGAGGAAATGTATTATTCTACTGGGCAACATCTCATGAAACAAATTACCTGGAGATTATATGTACTACTATTGTACCTGTGGGAAGCAGTGACCATATGGCCAGAATTTTGCAGGCAATCTCCCATATATCTATATTTTGAGATTCAGATTTGACTACTATGCATATAAAATATTGAATGACTTCAAAATAGAAATATGATGTTGTCCTAAGATGGACTTAAGTACATCTCAATTTGAATTGTGAGTTCTGAATGACCTGGTAATATGGTAGGGGTGACTAGTTTTGGGTAGAATGTTGAGAATTCAAAACCAGTGCCAGACTTGCTGGTGCTACAATGTGAGTTTTCTGTGAGCATCATGAATTAATACCTCCTTTCTAGTTTCAGTATCAAATGGAATCAAACAGTCCAGAAAGTCAGGGAAGCAACAAATTTTTGAGTGACTGCTGTGTACTTTGTATCAGATTAAAGCTAAAAGGAGGACTTAGTGTGGTTCTCTCCACATGCTGAGAAAATATGGTAAGCTTGTATCTACTAGCCTCTTTATAATTTCCAGTTAAAGAAAACTCCATTCAAATAGGATCAGGCAAAAAATAGAAATTTATTGTCTCATTTAAATGGGAAGTTCAAGTTATGGGCAAATTTGGATATCACTAGATTTAGGATTCAAAATAATCCACTAAGTCTCAGTATTTCTGTTTCTCAGCTGAGGTTTGCTGTCCTCCGTGTGATGGTTTCCTTCTTAGGCTCCTCATGGATCATTCTTTTAGGGCTCAAGCCTGATAGAATTAACTTCTTTCCCATCTCTCAAGTCAGATCCCTCAGATAAACCCTAATAGGGCTGATCAGCAGGACTTGCCCAAATGAGAACTGGAGGGTGTTACTTGAAGCCCCATGAATGGCCGTGGGTGACCAGAAGACTATAGATGACCACACATGCACAACAATGAATAAGGTCCAAAGTGATTTAGGTTCAAATAATTCGGGTCCAAAGAGACTCAAGGATTCAGGGAAAAAGAGGTTAATGTGGTTGGAGTCATGAAATGAGACTGCAAAGGATAAAGGTGAGCATTACAGGACAAATTTTGGGCATCTTTTGCATCTATGCATTCTCCCAACGGCTCAGTATGTGTGAAAGAATGAATGACTTTCGTGGACAGCATGATTTCAACACAGCACTCTCCAGCGTACAACCTCTGCTTCAAAATGTACTGAGAAACTTGCCTCCTATAAATGCTGCAGTGTAGTGCCATTTGTTGATCCTCAAGGTATCGAGATAACAATTTTTTTTTGCTTCATAGTGATGGTGCAAGTTTCATTTCATATTTGGTCTGATGCTACTGGTTTTTTATTTTATTTTTTTCTGAGAATCTCATCTTTTTTATTGGTATATTATAATTATACATAATAGTGGGAATCATCATGCCTTATGGCATTATGACACATGCACATAACATCATTTGATCAATCTCATTCCCTGTTCCTTTCCTTTCCCTCTCCCTGATCCACTTGCTGTATTCTACTAAATCCTCTTCTATTCTTATTATTGTAAATTAGTGCATTATAATTATATATAAAAGCTGTGTTCATTGTGGAATATTCATACATGGACATAGCACAATTTCTAGTACTTCCTCCTGCCTTTTTTGCCTACCTCCTTCTCTATTTTCTTCCTCTCTCCTGTTAGTCTTTTTTTCTATTTTTTAAAATTTCCTTTTTTCCCCCTCTCTAGCTTCCACATATGAGAGCTACTTGTTTTAAGCCATGCCTGAGCAGATGATCTACTGTTCTAGTAAACACGTTCCCTAAGCCAATCTTGGAATTGCAGGATTCATGAAGCATTCTTTCATTACATGAACTAGCTCCCTGCAGTATAGACCTGGACCCCACTACGTGGGAGAGACCTCTGCAATCCAACCCTGTTCTGATTGGCAGACATTAAACCTTTGGTGGAATAACATTCCAAAAAGGAAGACCTCATATCCTCAGCTAATTTATTTTTATGCTACCCTTTTTATTGACCTGCCACATGAGAAAACAGTGATAAAAGCATTCATTAATAAATGGGGCTTCTCTGGTTGCATCATAGTGGTTCTCATGTTATGAATTGTCATAGGAAAACATGTGGTTTGTTGTAGTGTCAGACTCGGATATAAACCATCTTTATTTTTTCTGTTGGAACTCAGCAACAGCATATATCAATATTGACCTAGGTCAAGGGTTCTATGTTAGGTTTATCTGGAGGCTGTGAAATTTGGGTTCTCATAGAACTTTTCAATATACTGAAATTGTGTTTCTCATAAAGTTTAACAAAAGAAAGATAATTAGAAAACACAAGCAATATATGCTCCCATGGGTTAGAAAGATTGAGTAATTAGACTTTCTGAAATAGTGTCTGATTCTATGTATGCAGGCATTCACTGGCAACTTCTAGGGGAGATGATGATGAATTTCTCTTGTTCTCTAATTTCACTATTAATAGGGTAGAATAAAATTCATCAGTCTATTTACCTTATATTGGTAAAATGGACTATTTACTGCCTTCTCTTTATGGATATGCTGTGATTTTTTAAACCTCAGAGTAGATCTCAAGAATATTTGAACATCTTTTTTTCTAGAAAGATTTCCCTCCTTCTAGTGTTTTAGGATATGTGTTTGTTTAGCATGTATTGAAACTTTAGGATATTTTATACATTATAGATGTATTATCAGTCTCAAAAGTTCAGTGACTAAATGCAAGTTAGTGTTTTACAAATTAGAATTCTATTTTTAACCAGAGGGAATGCTCAACAAAATATTCACTCACTCAACAAATATTTATGGAGAATATTTTCAGATCAAACACTGCTTAAATATTAGTTCTGTTATTAGACATTTTTGTGCCTAGATTTAAAGTATTGACCAATTTTACATATATGTATCTATCTCACACATGGTATATGAATCTACACATACATACACATAAACTGATGCTTCGAAAACAAAGTCCATTATCACTAGCTGGAAACCCTGCTGGTTTTAATGAAGGTGGAAGATCTCAGCTAGATAATTAACTTGTCACAAGAAAGGAAAAATGTTCAAAATGAATGAATGACTTTGTGAAATTTTAATAGCTAAGGAAAAACAAATAGATGATAAAAATGAATTTTATTTTTAATGAGTTAGGATTATTCTCTAATCATTTTTGACTGCTGTTGATTGGTACTTACACCCCACCCTAATTGACCTTTTTACGTCTTTAGATCTTTCTACTTAAGTGAAATCAGTAGAGTTTGTTCGGGGGAGTAGAAGAGAGTCCTGAGATAGGAATCTTCAACTGAGTTATACTCTGCTGACCACAAGCTTTTACAGTGAGCTAGTTAAAACTTGCTTGTAAAGTAAAGACATGGTTCTCATGATCCTTCTGAGTTCTAGTGCTCTAAGAAATACAAAACCAGAATGCCATTGAGTTTTGGAGGAAAGAGTCTTGCCTGCTTCATGCAGACCTGGTTTAAGTTCCACCACTCATTAGCTCTGTAACCTTGGGCAACCTACTTAACTTCTCAAAGCTGAGTTTTCTTACCTGAACCAGAGTTAATAGTACAACACTTACCAGTTCTGTAACTTTCGATGCATTATTCTTTCTCCTTAGATCTCAGTGTTCTCTGAGTAAATGGTGATAGTAATGTACTACTTCATTGGGATGGTGATAGAGGGAGATTAAATGAGATAGTACAGGTGAGGGACTTGGCATAGTGGGAGTGAATGGGAGATAGTCAACTGATGGGAGTTAGCTAGGTGGGTGGTGGCATCAGTTTGTTCTCCAGTTTAGGAAAGTTGAATAAGAATAGCAGCGGCTCAGACAAATGGACAAAATGGTGAGAGATGACAAACTGGACTAGAGCCTCCTACTTCCAATCATCCCAGGATCGCCCTGGGGGGCCTAGCTTGCTATTTATGGACAGCAAACATCCGAGTACCCTGAAGGAATATTGGCAGTGCTGTCTGCACAACTTAAAAAGCACTTAGAGGAATGCAGTTCCATTAGACCAGGCATAATGGACCCACTCAGGGCATGCTTTGTAAATACACGGCTAATGTCATTCTGACATGTTTACAGGCCAGGACACGCTTCACACAGGTCAGGACCTTCAGATGACTCTGTTGGCTCTCAGGAGCCAGGCTCCTTACTTCTGACACCCAGGACTCCATCCTTACTACTGGAACATAAAAAAAAAGTTTAAATGGCAGTAAACAAATTACTGTTCTGAAAGACTGTGGAATGACCTTGAAGGTACATGTGTCAGAGTAGCACAAGGCCATTGCCTGGAGGCTAAGAAAAGCTGTTATCCTAATTGCAGCTGGTTAATTAAAGGCTATTTTTGTCATCTTCAATTCAGACAAAATCAGGAGAGCTGTACTTTCACAGGAGAAAATCCTGAAATAATAGGGTGGAAGAGGCTAAACGATCATAGGGTTTCTTGCTTTTGAATAAGTTAGGCATTTGTCCTTCTCACATCCTCCAGAATTTGCTTGGTGCAGTGTAAATCAAGATTTGAAGCCTTCCTGGAGTCCAGATTACTTGTAGATGATCCTACAGGAGGATCTTCCTGTCACAGTTCATCTGATGCCTTTTCCTGTTTTGCAAGGTCATTGGTATTACTGATGACAGAATATAATAGGTCTTGTGTGTTAAAGGCCCAGGAAAGCATTTTGAGCAATTTCTCCTTAAATCCTGGAAACGATCTCTCTCTCTTCCCACCCCCCTACCCCTCTCTTTTTCTTTTCCGTGATACATCAGTATGTCCTAGCTCAGAACAATTCTGAATTCAATATCTTAATATTTTAAAACTAGTAGACATCTACAAAGTCATTTTATGGACAAGTACATTTTAGGCATTCATTTGCAAACAAGATAATAATTTGATTATAATAAAAATCTTATGTAATCCAAAAATCCATAGCAGGAAAAAAATCAGCTCAAGTCAATGATTTCCTATGTTTAGAGAGAACCTCTGACTTCAGGAGTATTAAGTACCTATTAACTGCAGCTCCTTCACTACTTAAAGCCCCCACAAGAACACTGGATTTCCTTAGCAGTAAGAGGAATGGTAGGCTTTTCTTATGTTTTCCTTCTCTCTTCATTGATAGAAAATTAGGATTATATACTTCCAAGTAAATAACGTAATTTTTAATTATGTGATACAATTAAGTTTTTAAATCAAGTGTTTACACTGAGTTTCCAAGTGGTCAATATTTAGAAATCTACCTTCAGTTTAAAGTCAACGAGTGGAATAACACATGATCATCAAGTTTAAGATTCTAGTAATAGAACAAATCCTACCAATCAAACAGTTGGGATTTCCCACTGGTATGTGTCAAAAGAGAGGAATTGGGCACATAAATAGTAGACTAGAAGCAGTTGACAAGCAAGAAAAGAACCAGGGGCTTCCTGACCTGCAGCTCTGCCATGGAGCCCTATGCTCTTACTATTCCAAGGTTAGCCTTTGGTCCTGGCCCTGGGATCATGAAATTATTTTCCAACAGATACATGGTAGCCTTCCCCACCTTGGGGATGATCAACTAGTTTGTGGCAGGACCAAGGCAGAGCTATAGGACCATATACTTTCATACTTCTGAATCTTTGTGCATGCTTCTCTCTTCATGTTGCACTCTGTGATTATTAGACTCTTGTTCATCCTTTTTGAACCAATTCCTGTGCTTGCTCACAAACTAGGATCATCCCTTCCTCTTTTTCCCATTGCATACTGCATCCATCTCTATCGCAGCACGTGCCACATTGTCTTATAATTGTTCATGTAGTTCTCTAATTCCATCTAGAACTTGAACCCTAAAGGACCAGAATTAAATTATGTTCACTGATACTCTCAGAGCTCTAGAAAGAGTTGGACAAATTCTAAGAGTCAAATAAAGTCTTTGAATTTTGAACAAAACCCTTCAGATTCTCAAGTTTCATCTCTCTGCTCCATCTCTCTGTGCTTCCCTTCCTGTGTCTCTCACCATTCATTCCACTGCAACTCCATGCTCAGCCCCAGGTCCCCATGTCAGAAGTCTGTAGCGCTGTGATGCTCTCAGAGAGGCAATGCAGGCAGTTCGTTTTCCCATTTGGAGTGCTCCATCAATGCTAACTAAATCACCCCCATCATGTGTCAGATTGTTCTACAAAGCTTCAGGTCAATGTCCTGGATGGAGCCAGAATCCTTGTGAATATAGCTCATTCATCTGGATGTTAACATTTGGTGGGGTTGGGAGTTAGCAGGGACTAAAAAATAGATAGAATGCGGCTTCTGCGTGTGACTCCAGAGAGGTCCTCTGTTTTGAATGATGAACAGATCATGTTATTTCCTCCCTGGGTCTCTGAGCATCTCTCCAATCATCATAGCATGGAGGCAGTGACAAGTTGATCACATTTTGTAATTCACAAATTGCTTCTAAATCTAGACTTGTCCTACAGGTCATAATAATTAGACACTTAGAGTAGGCCCTGAGAATTGACCATCATGATTCTATCTTAGAGCACATATTGTCAGCACAAAGTTAGGGACAATTCACGGGGGTTGCCTTTTTGAATGAACAGAGAAAAAAAAACACTGTCTTTTTTGGCAGCCAATGAATGAATAATGATGACAAGACGAGAAGGCAAAAAAACCAAAAAAAGACTAGAACGCATAAATCAAGAGCAAGAGACACTTAAATATTTATTGCTTGATTTTTAAATCGGCCCAAACCCTTTTTGTTGCTAATAAACTTAGCTAATTTCTATCCATTTTGGCATTAAATTAGTTTCTATGTTACACTGAACTATATTGTTGTTTTCTAAACAGAGAGGTCTTTAAGGTTTTATTGTTTTCATTCATATTGTTCCTGCTGCTAATACGCACCTTCATTTTTACATTTCTCTTTCCCAACTAATAGCCAGTCCCTTATTGCAGCTTTTGCTTAGTATGTTAAATTCCTGTGCATCTCTGACATTCAAATGTCATCTCCTCTGATTGCCATAACTAGAAGAAGTTGCTGTCTACTGTACGCTCACAGGTCAGCTTTTATCCTGCTGAATGTAGCTAGTTGTTTTCTGATCTTTTCACCCATTTGTGAGAGATTCTTGAGGAAAGTCTCATATATTCTTCCTTAAATACAACAAAACTACTGATAAATGGTAGCTAATTCTTAAGAGTTTCGTACATGCCACGTACTTGGGTAAAGAGTTTACCTGCATCAGATGATTTGATGCTTATAGCAACAAGCAGTTAGGGATTTTTGTTACTCCTATTTTTCAAATACTGAGAACTAATTTGCTCAAAGTCTCATACATTGTGGAAGATGGAGCCACAATTTGAATGCAGTTGATGTCAATTTTTGACCGTAGGCTCTTCATCACCATTGTTTTTCCATAGTGGGTACTTAAAATCTGTTTCAACTGACAAAGGTAAAGGAAGAACGCAAACTAACAGAGAGGCTAAATCCACTTACAGGAATTTATGACTGTGTGACCATTCTGCCTCAATAGCTCCTCATCACCTTACAGAAAGTGCAGATAATAGGAATATACGCTGGACTCTCGATAGCCTCACATGGTAAAGCTCCAATTGCAGGTGTTCCTTTGCTTCTTATACCAATCCCTGGTTTGTACCTCTGATTTTCATGTGTGACTCTTCTTCAGTTTATGAACCCCTTCTGTTCTAGACATCTTCCATTTTTTTCAGTAATCTTAGCAGAATCTGTTGAACATAAAAGGCAGTCCCTAAAGGAATGGTTATTTTTATTGGTTGACTTTGAAAAGCTTCATTGAAGGTGAGCACACATATAAAAATGTATAAATAAAAAACATATTGCATAAAAATATATTCAAATAAAACACTATTTTATTTGAGACATTCATCTATGCAGACCTGGGTGGTTAATTCTCATGGTTGTATAATAGTCCATTGTATAAATGCACCACAATATTTTGTCCACTGTATTGCTTACAGAAAAATGAGTTGTTTCCTCTTTTAGACTGTTGTGAGTGAATGTTATGAACATTCATATACCAGTTATTTTGGGAGGATGTACATATGTGTGCATAATATGTTGTGGATAATTTTAGGAGAGGAATTGCTGGTTCATTGAGTATGAATATGTTCGGCTTCCTTAGATGCTACCAAGTGGTGTTTCAAAGTAGCTACATAAATTTACATTCCCACAGCAGTACATGAGAATTGCTGCTGCCTCATATCCCTGCCGACATTTTATATACTCGTTTTTCTTCCCTTTTAACAATTCTGATAGATATTTAATATATCTCATCTTGATTTTAACTCACATTCCTCTATTAGTTTGTATAGTTACCCGTATATTTTGGATAATATGTTTCATATAGGATAGTATATTATACAGCATATTTTTGTAGTGATCCTGTAAACTTACTTAATTCACTTAATAATTCTAATAGTTTATCTGTAGATATTTTTGTATACATATAATCCACTTATCTGAAAATAATGATACGTCTATTTTTTTCTCTTTCAACACCATATCCTTTTTTTTAAAAAAATTTCTTGCCAGTACTTTCAATACAATCTTAAATGGAAGTGGTGATAGGTGATATTCTTATTTCATTCCCAATTGCAGAAGAAAAGTTTTCAATATTTCATCACAAAATATGATGCATGCTATGAACTTTTTGTGAATACTTCTGTTGAGATAAATGAACTTTAATTTTGTCCCTTATTTCCAATAGTTTGTTTTAAATCACAAACAGGCATTAAATAATATCAGATATATTTTCTATGTCTAGAAATGTTCTCCTTTCTTTTTCCTTTGTGTTGATGTGGGAATTGCATTGAGTGATTTTTGAATGTCAACTGCCTGTGTCAGCTTTTCCAAAGTTGTGACCAAAATACCTGACAAGAACAACTTAGAGGAGGAAAAGTTTATTTTGGCTCACAGTTTCAAATATTTAGTCTGCGGTGGTCCAACTGTGTTGCTCTGGGCCCAAGATGAGCCAGAACATTATGGTGGAAATGTGTGGCAGACAAGTAGTGCTTAGGACACAGCAGCCAGGAAGCAGAGAGATAGGGGAGAGGGCTGCTGGGAAAATGAATTCTTCCAGGACATGCCTCCAGTGATCCTCTTCCTTCAGTCATGCCTCACCTGCCCACAGTTACCACCCAGTCAGTTCATTCAAACTAGGATGGACTGGTTAGGTTACAGCTCTCACAATTCAACCATTCCATCTCTGAACAGGAGTTTTAGGGGAATACCTCATATACAAACCAAACACTGCTCTAGTATTCCTGGAATAAAACCCATTTACGCATGATGCTTTGCCCTTTTTATGCATAGCTGGATATGCTGTTATTTTGCTAATAGGTTTTTGCATATGTATTCACATGGAAGATTTATCATAATTTTCCTTTATTAAAAGATTTTGTTTGGTTTTGGTATCAACTTTATACTGACTTCTGTTTCAGTTTTATTCTATTACCCCGTTTATTACCATGTTAATTATATATTATTTTACTGTTTAGTGCTTACCCTAGATATTATGACATGAGCCCCTGGCTTATTGTCATGGTATCTTGCTCTAAATAATGCTGAACTTTAAAATGTTCTAATCTTTTTGCATTATTATTGTCATACTTTTATCATTTTATTTATTCTTTATTATTTCCATATTTCCACCCAGGAACATTTTTCCTTCTTGAAAAATTCTCTTTACTGTGTCTTTTAACATTGACTGGCTGATGATTAACACTCTTAATTTTTGTCTGAAAAATCTTTTATTTTATCTTCATCTTTTTACTTTCCTGTGTATGGAAGTCTAGATCATCATTTTTTGTTCATGCTTTAATGATGATGTTTCATTATTTTCTGACCATATTTTTTTTTTACTGAAAACTCAACTGTCAGGCTTGTTGCTTCTTTGAAGGTAACCTATCTTTACATTTTTAATATTTAAAATTTTAGTTGATACATAATTGTACATATTTATGAGTACAGTGTGGTAATTTGATATATGTATATAGTTCATGATGATCAAATTGGAAAAATAGCATTTCTATCTATTTATAAATTTACCATTTCATGTTTTTTGAAACTTCAAACTTTTCTAGTTCTTTTTTTTAAAAATATTTATTTATTTTTTTTAGTTGTAGGTGGACACAATAGCTTTATTTTTATTTTTATGTGCTGCTGAGGATCGAACCCAGTGCCTCCCACATGCTAGGCGAGCACGCTGCCACTGCGCCATAACCCCAGCCCCCTTTTCTAGTTCTTTATAAAATGTAGAAGAAATTATTTTAAATTACACCCTATGGTTCTGTAGAAGATTAGAACTTAGTCCTTCCCTTTTGCTCTCTTTTCAAACTATTTTTTGTTTGTCTTTTTACCACCCTGGTGTGCCCAGTCTTGGTTCAATCATGTCAATCATGCATGTCTTGAAACTATGTTTGCTATATTGTATTTCAGAAGTTTTGAAACATTTTCAGTGAGTATCTGCTCAAATATGTTTTCTGTTCTGATCTAACTCTCAGTCCCTTCTGGGACTCAATTCCTGATGTGTCAGATCTTTTCTTAGTATAATGTATTGCACTAATGGTCTTTCTGTCTTTTCCACCCATAGTGCTCCCTGTGAGTCAGACTGGATATTTGATACTTACCTTTCTACCCAATCACTAGTTCCACTTTTGTTGCATCCAATCTGGGAGGAAACCTACCTATTGAGCTCTTAATTTCAATTATTATAGCTATATTTCTAAAATTTCTATTTGATTCTTTTAGGAAAGTATATTATAGGTCTCTAGTGAAGTTCTCATATTGTTTTATATTTTTAAAAAGATATTAATCATAGTTATTTAAAAATATATGTCAGACAACTCAAAAAGCTGGGCCATTCATGAATTTGTTCTTTTGTCATTTTGTTTTCTTGTTTCTTGTTTTGGGGCATGTCTGATAGTTTTTGATTGAATATCAGGCATTATATATGGAAACTATGGAGATTAAAGGCAATACTGCTTTTTCTAGAAAGGTACCACCACATCCCTGATAGGCAAGTTGAATGGGCCAGATTGTCTTAACCTGATCAGGCAAAGGGCTGGCTGCAGGCTGAGTTGAAGGATTGGTAAACTCCATCTACCTCTTGTTCATCCTGGTTACTTGTGTGTAGCTTGCTGCAGTCTGCACTGAAAACCTGAGGGGCTTACTAGGGCCCTTTTATTTTTGTTGTTTCTAAATTAGCACATCAGATTGCTGAAAACTCTAATATACTCTCAGCAGTTTTCAGCCTCTTGCTCTGAGCAGCTTGATGATTTGTTCCAGTGCTCTCTGCCAGGCAGTTTTGCTATGTTTTGAATTTTTGGGACCCTTCCAAAATTCCTTTTGAAACAATCTCTAATCCCATAGTGTTTGGAGGTAGAGCCTCCAGGAGGTGATTAGGCAATCAGGGTTCCACCCTCATGGATGGGATTGATCCCTTATAATAGCACTTAAGGAATGACTTCACTCTTCTTTTCTTTTGCTATGCCGAGGACACAGTGTTTGTTCCATTTTGTCCTTTCTGCCCTTGTGCCATGCAAGGGTACCTAGACAGCACCAACTATGAGGGATGGATCTTCACTAGACACTAAAATCTATTATTGTCTTGATATTGAACTTCCCAGCCTCCAAAACTTTGAAAATGTTTCTTTTGTTTACAAATTATCCAGTCTTGGGTATTTTGTCAGAGCAACACAAATGGACTAAGACAAGCACCAAATCCTGTTTTCTCCCATCCCTCTCTATTCCTACAAGATTATCTAAAGTTCTAGCTGGGCGCTGTGGCTCAAGCCTGTAATCCCAGTGCTTAGGGAGGCTGAGATAGGAGAATCGCGAGTTCAAAGCCAGCCTCAGCAATGGCGAGGCACTAAGCAACTCAGTGAGACCCTGTCTCTACATAAAAAATACAAAATAGGTCTGGTGATGTGGCTCAGTGGTCAAGTGCCCCTGAGTTCAATCTCCAGTACCAAAAAAAAAAAAGATTATCTAAAGTTCTAATGGCTTATTTATCTTATAGCCACAGTTCTCTGCCTAGTTTTTCAGATTCTAGCTCACCATACAGGCAAGATTCAGACTATGCCCTGTTGAGAAAGGCAACACACAGAGAGTCATCTCATCTCCTACAGTTCTCATCTCCATGCTCTTGTACCCTCAACTCCTGGTTATCTCGGCAGCTCTCCAAAACCTGCAAGTAAATGTCTTAGCATTTTATCTGATTTCCTTGTTAGTTTTGGAACTATGCCATAGTCATCTAAAGCATATGTCAGTAAGTTTATATTTTAAAAGCCTGGTAACTAAAATATGTATTATATTTAGCTGTGGGCATTTCTTTTAGTAAAGAAAGATCTAAGGTACTTCTGAAATGGATTTATACTTGCTATATCTAACACTAAAACAAAATTGAGACCACAGAGCATTGGGAAGACAAATAATGCTCTGATTTTATTCTTTGACCATGGACTCTATAGGCACACTTGAACTATATAACTTAGAGTGAAGTAGGTAAGAATGGAGTAAGAAATAGACTAAAGGATGTTTAGAATATACTAATATATTCAGAGATGGACACATTGGTAGAAGAACAAAAATTCCAATTGAAACCATGGACCTTGAACTATATTTGATATTTGTAAATTGACAAAAATGATGTGTTTTCTAATTTTGCATATGGGCATCTTACATGGTGCCACCTATCTTCTCAAATGCTGTACAGTCTGCCTTAAATGATGTCTCTCATTGGACATAAGTTATTTTAGCAAAATATCTGGATTAGGAAGGGATATTATTTCGTTTTAGACTCTGGATGGTCCCCTGGGAGAATTCAACCTGTTGTTTCTGGAAAGTACTGATCATGCTTCATACTGTGTCATGGAATAAGGGGCTATTGAGATACCAAATATTAAAAGTGTTTCTTCTTCTGAAGACTCAACATCAAAGGTTGCATAATGAACCATGGGAGAGGTGTCAGGAGATGACAGTGGGTTTCTTGGGACTGTATTCTGAAACTGCCATGAACTGAAATAAAAATTCTGAAAGTAGTGAAGTGTTCTTTCTTGTAAGAAATAGTTTGAAGATCAGCAGTTCAACTCAGTTAAACTGTTGCTTTCCCACGAGAAGTAGGAAACAAATAGCTTCTGGCCACCTGTGCCCAGACAGCTTGGGTCATTCCTGGAAAGGTTAGATAATAGAAGTGGTGTTTGGGGAGCTGTGACATTCTTTTTGATGGCATTAAGGTAAGAATGAGGGAAGCATTTGTGTGCCATTTGATTAATTTATTAACTTTGAATAGTATGCACTAGAAAGTGTCCTGAGGCATTTAGAAAAAGGGAAAGCCCTGGAATATAGAAATGTTCTCTTTCCATTTAAAAAAAGGAAAAGAATCCATTGGAAACAGTAGTATCTACATCTCTATCCTCTTCTCAGTTAGTCTTCCCATCTCTAATGTCCCTTTCCCAATTTCCCTTCTTTATTTGAATCTAGACACCTTCCAAACCCAATTCACACCCCACCTTCTCCACTAAGCCATTCTAGACACAGACTGAATGCTTAGGAAGTGTCCCCCTCTTGGGGACTGAAGTGGGAATGTGATCAGGGTCTTTTGCATAGGATTGATAACTAATGCAGGGAGGGGTGATTCATTCCTAGAAAATGAGGATTCAGGGTGGGAGAGAGAGATTGCATTTTGAGGGGATTTGCACATTTAAGAGGCAGGAGGGACAGGAAGGGAGAAGTCTGGAGAGGAGAGGCACTTCTCCAAAGCCAAGAGAGAGTGAACACCACAGGGTCAGCAATATCAGAAAGTTCAGAAGACCAGAGAAGTGGTCACTAGGTATTGGCACTGGAGGCCAATCAAGATGCCGGGATATCTTTCTTGTATATTTATGGTAAAAGTGGGATCAAGAAGAGTATTTTGAAACTATTGAAGAATTCAAAGTTGCTCTGTGGAGCCAGGTGTGGTGGCGCACGTCTGTAATTCTGGTGGCTTGGGGGACTGAGGCAGGAGGACTACGAGTTTAAAATCAGCCTCAGCAACTTAATGAGGACCTAAGCACCTTAGCAAGATGGTGTCTCTAAATAAAATATTAAAATGTGGCTCAGTGGTTAAGCACCTCTGGGTTCCGTTCCTGGTACAGGGAAAAAAGAAGAAGTTGCTCTGTGGTGTTGTTACTGTTTTACAGGCTGTTCTACACATCATTTTCTTCTACTCTCATGATTCTTTTGGTTCAGGAATGGGATTGCTTCCAGGAGGATCCTGAATAAACATTTCCCTATTTTCTTCTCTTCTTCTCTTTCTCATTAGTTGCCTCCAAAAACATTGTAGATGGAGGTTGCATTCTCAAACTGTTTCTTTTCCACCAAATCACCATTCTCTCTCATATTGAACACAAACTAAACCCTTGTTGCTTAAATGGTGCTGTGTTTGGAGACTGTCAGGCTTAATTAGAGCTGAATATTTTTCCAGGTGGCGTATTAAGCATCTATGTAATAGCATGCATTCAGGGAGAGAACACAGCTATTTAAGAGGGTCTCTGGGAAGGGAGGTAAAGTTTCTACTTATGGGTGATATGTTGAGATAAGCCTTCCCTGACAGATTCAGAGAAAAAAGCTCCTCTCCTTTATCATCCATCCATTAGGATAGAACATGCTTCCAGTTAGCTTTCTTGAGGAAGAGAGAAAAAAGTAGATCAATAGTATTTATGATTTCTTGAAAAGATGTTTCCTCACTGCAGCATTACTCCATTAAAGACAGGCTCTTTTCTATAAATAAAATTGTGCTGGTTGCAATGGGGACATTAGCATGGGTTCATTATATCAGGAGGGCTGTAAAATTTGCCATTGCTCCTGTCCAACTGAAAATTCTCATAAACTTCCTATTAACTCTAATGAGGGGGTGACTGCTAAGAATAATGATTTTATGATGGTGTTCTTTTATGATGAAATAATAATGACAATAATAACAATCACAACACATATCTTTTATTGTCTACTTTCCATGTACTAGAACCTGCACTAAGTGTTTTGCATAATGATACCCTTTAATCTTCAGAGCAATGCCTTGAAGGTGGCAGTTCAGGCCACTTTCAAATGAGGACTTTTAAGCACCAGCATATTAAATAACTTCCTAAAGATCACAAAGGTTGAATTTTGAACCTCAGTTTTCCTAATTCTACATCTCCATTTCTCTTATTACTCTATCTTTAACATAGTCAGTGACTTATGCATCTGAAACATATAATATTAATTCTACAGCATACATTTCCTGCTTAGAGACATGTAACACTTCACTTTTTGAAAAGTCACAAATATGATTCACTGAATATGCATGCCTAAGTGTTTTATTATGCAATTCTAATGCAGATCTTTTCATAGTTTAATGTCAGACAAAATTACTCAAAACATTTATTTTCAAAAAATTTTCATTCTATTCTTCATAACCACATTAAACCTACAAATTTACTCTACTGATAAATTAGGTTATTAATAATATTGCCTATTGCTTTTAATCTACTTTAGAACATCATTTAAGTCAGTACTGATACCATTAGTAATACATATTCATTTATGCTGGTTAATAGGTTTGAAAAATTAGCTACAGATTGCTTCATATTTATGGATATCCACATGCAGTTTGCAATAGTTAATAACTATCAATTTTTGGTGCTTGATACATGTCTGATAGGTAGATGAGATGCAGAACAGGTATGGAAATCTATGCCTCATTTTCTACAAGCTCCTTTTTCCTGTTTTGTTATTCATCACTTAATACACAGTATCCCTTAGTAACTGGGTTAAGCCATGTGAAAAGCTTTGCTTGAAGGCCAAGCATAGATACCATTCCTACCTTCAGACTTTAAAGTAGAATTGGACAGATAAATTAAAATTGTAAAACCAAGACATAACATGGACCTTACATAAAGATGGTCACTGTTGGAGAAATGTGGTGTTTGAGGAGACCCATGGATGGCTAAAGGGATCAAGGAAGGTGCTATGTTCTCAGAGAGAAGGAAGATTTAGAGATGAAGGGGAAAAGAGAAGGCATTTTGGGTGCTCAAAGGAAGAGATGAAATTGGGCCAGGGGATGAGCAAGGGGACTGATGTAATAGTAAGGAGATTGATGTGGCAGATCCCATTTAGGACATGGTGGAGATTAAATTTACCTGAATATGTGAGACCAAGATATGGAAGCTCTTACAGGTCTGCCCAACATAAAACAAGTTGGACAGGGTTAAATAAGAAAAGCTTCTTGCCCTTAAGGTGAGCTTGGGGGAAGTGGGATGGGAAAGATGGGGAAACATAAAGCTCAATATATAAAAAGAAATGCCTCATGGGGTTGCAGGTGAGGAATTATCATTTATTTGTATTGGACTGCCTAACAGAGTTTCCATCATATCTTTTATTGATATTATTTTCATGTTTATTATTAAAAGTAGCATAAGGATATCAAAAGACTTTTTAAAAAGAGAAGCCTCTAAGGAAGCCTCTAAGCCTCTAAGTCTTCTCTATTTGTGCATTTCCCTCCCACTTGGGTTCATGTAATTGTAATAAGCTGACAATATAATTTTGTATTCTGCTTTTTTTCATATAAAAATACAATGTTTTCCATGTTTCCATGCAGTTTTTATACTTATCATTTTCATGGATACATAATATCCCATTGAGTCACTTTATATAGTTTACTAACCCATCAGAATATGGATACTTACATTTTTTCCTAGTTTTTGTGATTATAGAAGATGCTATGAAGGACATTGGCATATGTATGACTTTCTTCTTTTTTTCTTCTGTTGAATGACTTGCTGAGCATAAGTGCCCAGGAGTGTGATTATTGGTTCATGGAATAAGAACATATGGTGGAATTTTCTTTTCTTTTCTTTTTAAGTTTATTTATTCTAAATAGGTGTACATGACAGGAGAATGCATTTTGATTCATTGTACACAAATGGAGGACAACTTTCATTTCTCTGGTTGTACACGATGTAGAGTCACACCATATGTGCAGTCATACATGTACCTAGGGCAATGATGTCCATCTCATTGAATCTTTCCTGTTCCCATGTCCCCTCCCCTCCCCGCCCTCTTCTTTGACCAAAGTTTCTCCATTCTTCCCATGCTCCCTCCTCCATTATGGATCAGCATCCACTTATCAAAGAGAACATTTGGCCTTTAGTTTTTTGAGATTGGTTTACTTTGCTTAGCATGATATTATCCAACTCCATTCATTTACCTGCAAATGCCATAATTTATTCTCTTTTAATGTTGAGTAATAGTTCATTGTGTACATATACCACAGTTTTTTTTAATCCATTCATCTATTGAAGGGCATCTATGTTGGTTCCACAGTTTAGCTATTGTGAATTGAGATGCTATAAACATTGAAGTGGTTGTGTCACTGTAGTATGCTGTTTTTAAATCCTTTGGATATAGACTGAGGAGTGAGATAGCTGGTTCAAATGGTGATACCATTCCAAGTTTTCTAAGAAATCTCCATACTGCTTTCTAGATTGGTTGCACCAATTTGTAGTCCCACCAGCAATGTATGAGTGTGCCTTTTCCCCCACATTCTTACCAACACTTATTGTTGTTTGTATTCTTAATAACTGCCATTCTGACTGGCATGAGATGAAATCTTAGAGTAGTTTTGATTTGCATTTCTCTAAAGGCTAGAGATTTTGAATACTTTTTCATATATTTGTTGATTGGTTGCATATCTTCTGAGAAGTGTCTGTTCAGCTCCTTAGCCAATTTATTGATTGGGTTGTTTGTTTTTTTGATGTTAAGTTTTTTGAGTTCTTTATATATCCTGGGGATTGGTGCTCTATTTGATGTGCATGTGGCAAAAATTTGGTCCCAAAATGTAGGCTCTATGTTCACTTCATTGATTGTTTCTTTTGCTGAGAAGCTTTTTAGTTTGAATCCATCCCATTTATTGATTCTTGCTTTTATTTCTTGTACTTTAGGAGTCTTGTTAAGGAAGTTGGGGCCTAATCCAATGTGATGAAAGTTTGGGCCTAATTTTTCCTCTATTAGATGCAGGTTTTCTGGTCTAATTTCTAGATCCTTGATCCACTTTGAATTGAGTTTTGTGCATGATGAGAGATATGGGTTTAGTTTCATTTTGCTGCATATGGATTTCCAGTTTTCCCAGCACCAGTTGTTGAAGAGGCTATCTTTTCTCCAATGTATGTTATTGGCACCTTTGTCTAGTATGAGATAACTATATTTATGTGGGTTTGTCTCTGTGTCTTCTATTCTGTACCAGTGGTCTACATGTATATTTTGGTGCCGATACCATGCCATTTTTGTTAGTATAGTTTTGTAATATAGTTTAAGGTTAGAGGATCCAAAAATTCCACCAGAAAACTTATGGAATTAATAAATAAATTCAGCAAAGCAGCTGCATATAAAATCAATACCCATAAATCAAATGCATTTCTATACATCAGTGATGAATCCTCTGAAAGAGAAATTAGAAAAACTTCCCCATTCACAATAGCTTCAAAATAAAGTTCTTGGGAATCAATCTATCAAAAGAAGTGAAGGACCTCTACAGTGAAAACTACAGGAAACTAAAGAAAGAAATCAAGGAAGATCTTAGAAGATGGAAAGATTTCCCATGCTCTTGGATAGGAAGAATCAATATTATCAAAATGGCCATACTACCCAAAACTCTATACAGATTCAATGTGATTACAATTAAAATCCCAAAGTCATTCCTTATAGAAATAGAAAAGCAATCATGAAATTCATTTGGAAAAATAAGGGACCCAAAATAGCCTAAGCAATCCTTAAGCAAGAAGAGTGAAGCAGGAGGCATCACAATACCAGACCTTAAACTGTACTACAGTGGCATTTTCTATATAATATCAGGCTGCTCTATGAAGGCCACTACTGATTGAAGATCCTTCAACAGGAAATGAAGGTGGTATTGTTCCTTTCAACTTGGAGTTGGAACAAAAAACACTGCTGTGGATGATAAAATATCATTTCATTTATTGGAATTTCTGTGCAACTATACATTTTGTTTCTTTTACAACAGTTTCTTTTGAAGGAATATAGAGTAGAGGAAGCTGAAGTGGATCAGAGAGAAAAGCAATTCATAGTTGGTGGCTGGCTCCAAGAGAAAGACCAAGGGGGGAAGAAAGAGAGTGGACATCTGTGAAGGAAAGGGATGCTGAGAGGGAGAATATGGTATAACTGTACAATTATGGTTACAGAGTGAAAGTGCCTATTGGAATCTTTGGTTTCTCGATGTTGGCAATATAGCATGTCCCAAGGGCTGAGAATTTCAGGAAGGGTCCTGTCCCACTTCTGTAGCTCTGGCCACCACCCAAGGTTCCGTTTGTTTCTAAGACTCATTCCACAGAGTTTCTGATTTTCTTCATGGCTGCTATCTGCAGGTGGTGTTAATGACATTGCTTTTTAGCCAGCTGGGCATGGAGGTGGGAATCCTTAGGAGGACTGGCTGCATACCCCAGTTCTTCCTCCCTTCCCTCATGCTCCCACTTTGGGTCTCTCCCTGGGCAGGCCTTGACTATTGAGAGTGGTCTCTGGGTATGCCCTCCCATTATCTTATATCCCTGTGGATTGCAGCTGTGGAGAGAGATTGCACAAATATGGTTTTAATTAAAAAATTTTTTGGAATGAAGTTTCAAAGACATTTGCTTGTGTAGGTATACACATAGGACCTTGTCTACAATGGCTAGGAAAAATTTAGAAACAGAATGTGCTGGAGTGGCAAGCCCTTTTATGAGATTTCACATTGTTTCTAGCCTTGTCAAATTTTTGTCAATGTTTTATTGGTGTAAGTGTAAACCTCAAGATCCTTTAACATAATTTAAACCATCATGGAATATTTGAAGAGCAGAAAATATATGGGCTATAAGAAATATGTATATTTCTTCCGGAGTTTGCAGGTCCTAAGATATGCAGACTTGTTTCTTCCCCCTGGAATTCTCTAACCACAGCTGTCATAATTTGTTCTCTCAATTCTAAGTCTTCTCTGAACTATAACCTCCTCAAAGAACCTTTTCTGGCCACCCAAGCTAAAAGTTTCTTCTTCATTCTTTGTTCCCTTACCTACTTTATTTTTCTTTAGAGCAGTTACTTGATACTATTATTATTTAATTTTTTTCTTATCTCTCACCCACCACAATAAAAGCCCTGAGAGGCAGGGTCCTTGAGTCTCACTCACCATCATATCCCCAGCTATGGGAACAGTGCATAATACATACTATGTAAAGTCTGCCCTTTATATCCTGGGTTCTGTACCCACAGAGCCAACCAAAATACTAGGATTAAAACTATTCGGGGAAAAAATTATGGTTGTACCTTTATCTTGCCATCATTCACTGAACAATACAGTATAGCAACTATCTGCATAACATTACATTGTATTAGGCATAATAAGTCATCTAGCAGTGATTTAACATACAAAGGAGTATGTGTGTAGTTTATGTGGAAATACCATGCCATTTTATATAAGAACTTTGAGCTTCTACAGATTTTGATATTCATGGGAACCCTGCAACCAATATACATTAGATACTGAGGGGCAACTATGCTCAAGAAGTATTTGTGGAATGAATGAAAGAAAGGTTTGGATCTTTTGACTTAAAGAAAAAGAATTCTAAAAGCCCTCCTACTTGGAACAGTATTCAGGCATCTAGAAGAAATATCTTGTCCCAATAGAGACGGATTATGAATTGAAGCTGGTATAAGGGACCACAGCATCTCCAATTCTAGAAATTCAGATGCATATGCAGCTGACCATCTCACTTTCAAATGTGCAGTGTAGTATCCCTTTATCCTTTTGTGTCTGGCTGAGGAAGCTTGCATGGGGGAGTGTAGCCCCATAGGCAGAAGCTCTAGTTCTTGGTAATGAGTGTTGGGGAGGTGGGTGGTGGATGAATCCTTGAGATTTGGTTATACAGACATGGGTTGATTGCAACTGGAGTAGAGAATATAGGAAGTTTTTCTTCTGTTCCTGCTCCCATTTCCTTCAAACACAGTTATATCATTCTCCTGGCAACTCTCTCTCCCTCCCTGAAACTATCTGAGCTGGAAACAAAGAGGTGATAATCAAGCACAATCACTTCCCCATAATTCATGGTGATCTCAGTCGCCTACAGAAGCATAATGAAACACAGTGCCTCAGACCTAGGTGAGGACAGTTCAAATATGGAATGCAGATAATGTCAGTGGCTCTTCCTCCCTCTTCACCATTGATGTGATGTCCTACCTTCCACCCTGAACTAC
Organism: Geosciurus inauris; assembly: GCA_004024805.1. NCBI lineage: Eukaryota > Metazoa > Chordata > Mammalia > Rodentia > Sciuridae > Geosciurus > Geosciurus inauris. The sequence continues at coordinate 113,743 of PVHX01002576.1, read as the reverse complement.
TTTGCTCTTCAATGAAAGAAGTATCAGGCTATAAATTTTGGATCACCCATTTTTCTGAAGGTTATCAGGATCAGCTTTAACCTTGAAGTGTCAGAACATGGGATCCACTAAAAGAAATTTCACTAATTCCTGGGATAAGATATGGGGTCAAATCTTGGAGACAGAAATTTTCCTATGTACTTGAGAAGTCTTGGATGTCTTGTGGGATAGATTGCTTGAAAAATGGATATTTTCTCTACCTGTCTTATATGCACACTGTTTGCTAGGTGACTTTGCAGCTCTGTCCACCACAGGCACCCATGGAGGGATGCTGTCCATTTTCCCACTCCTGAGCACAGCAGCAAGATCAGTGTACCTGCTTCATGTCCAGGCATCAGAGGGCTCTCATGAGGAAGCAGTCTTCTGTGGCTTTGCAGCCTGACAAGTAGAAGAGAAGGGCAGACGTAGAAAGAGGAGAATTTAATCTTTACTTTCAAATTAAACCCACTAACATCAAGAGATGGCAGCAAATAAATGAATTGATAAATAAGAAAAAAAACTGTTTCTTTTCTTTCATAAGATTGGGAACAACAGCACAAGTTTGTGTGTTTGCTATACAACTAACCACTGCAAAAGTTTTATATGGATCCTGCCACTGCCACATGAAACAGATTGGGCTAGCCTGTTGGATGATATGAGACAAGTGATTCAGTTGCAGCTGTCATTCAACCTGTACCAGTAGTCCCCAGCTGACCTGCTAGGTGATTGTAGGCACATGAGTGATCATAGGAATGGTTAGCACCTCGCCCAAATTTAGCAAACCATGCATCTTAACCATGCAAACATAAATGGAAAGTCGAAGAAGTCAAGTAGTTGTTTTAAGTGGAAGATTTGTTACAGAGCAATGGGTAACAGGATATGTCTAGGCACATGGTCAATATTTAACATTTGCCTGAGTTTGAGAATATTTCCCCACTAAGCCATTCAGAAGGGCAAATGGCAGTGTGGTTGTGCCTGTATTGAAATATTCCACATAACCAAAGAACTGGTTTACCTACAGACACTGCTATGGACTTCCTTACACAGAGCATGTCTAAGTTCTGGCTCAAGTTGTAAGGCAAAAGCAATTAGGACTAGCCCTTTGGACAGTACTTCAATCTTAGATGCAACAGAGATGGGTAGGTTCTGTTAGTCAGTTTTTCACACTGTGACAAAATACCTGACATAAACAATTTAAAGGTGAAAAGATTTATTGGCTCATGGTTTCAGATGGCTCAATCCACTAGTTGCTGACTCCACAACTTTTAAGTTTTTGATGAGGCAGAGCATCATGGCAGAGAGGGCTTGGTGGTGCAGAGCTTCTCACATCATGACAAGAGAGGTAGGGGACAAAATATACTCTTCACAGGCATTCCTCCAGTGACTCACCTCTTCCAAAGAGGCCTCATCTCCTAAAGTTTCTACCCCCTGCCAATAGCACCACCAGCTGGGGATCAAGCCTTCAACACATGAGCCTTGGGGGACATTCCAGACCCAATGTATAGTAGAGAGGCATCTTGTAAAGGATTAGACTCCTTGGTAATACAGGCAGAAGATGTTATCAAGTCGGGTGTTTTTTACTTTCCAGGCTATGACATAGGAGACTCCAGTTATGTGGATATAATGATCATACTGGACTTTTGGTCTTGTCCACTTTTCATCTTAGTGTTAACTACACACACACACACACACACACACACACACACACACACACACTGCTGAGGGTTCTCTGGATCCCACATAGACCCAGATCACGAGTGGAAGGTTGTTATTAGAGTGACAGAGTGGAGAGAAGAATGAGCAAGGTGCTGTAAGCCCAGTACTAAAGCCATCATAGAGGATGAACTCATAGGAAGAGCAATTGCATGAGGACTTCCTAAGATCCAATTACCAAAGTTGATTTAGTGCCTCCTCTGACACTCCTGTGGCTCCCAGCTCTGCTTCATACAAAAATATCATTTCTGTTTGTAACCCAGGTCAAGAATTTGGGAGTTTGTTCAGTAGTGGAGCTTTCATGGAAAATGCTAGAATTAGGATTTAAGTTTCCTTATGGGGTAAAGGCCCAGGACTAAAAATAGTGTGCTCCCCATGGTGAAATGGCTTTCAGGTTTAATTCAAAGGAAATTGTGTACTTATCACAAATTATGAATGGTGATTTCAGGACTTTGATGTGTCAGCCTATGCCCCTTTCTTGTTGTACACAATTCAGTCTCTTTTGTGACTGGCTAATATCTGGGAAATAAAAAAGACCATTCAGGTTTTGAAGATGGCCATGTGACCTCCATGTAGCCATCTGATGCATTCTTGTTTACAGCCTTGTTTATCATTTTTGGTCCTAATGCTGAAGCTCAGTGGGTTCTGCTCAGAGCACTTTACCGTGTGTGCAAAGTGTTCCTAATGGACTCCACAGATGATGGCATTCACTCTCAGCGACTCCCTCCCCTCTTCCTTTTTATTTCTTGAAGCTTTACTCATATCTGATTTCCTCTGTGGTTTGAGATCCAGACAAATGTTTTGGAAATATGTCATGGGAAGAATCCTATTTTCTAATATTTAAAGTTTAGACTGTAATTTCATTTAAAATATTAATGTTTTCTCAGCTGGGTAAGTTATTGCATATTTGCTTCTATATATTTGCTTTGGTTCTTAGAAATTTCATGCTCAGTTTAGTAGGTTTTGCTTGAGTCTGCATAACAAGGGGATAAGGAAAAGGTAGTAAAACAGGCATGTCCTTCCCAGGTTAGGGAGCAAATGGCTCCAAGTCCAATCTTTCCCCCAGCGCCCACCTCCAGGAGGAAGTATAGATGCTTCTTGACTAACTGTGGGGTTATGTTTTGATAAACCATCATAAATTGAAAATATGTAAGTGAAAAATGCGTTGACTACACCTAACCAACTGAACATCATAGATTAGAAACACAGTCCACTGTAGAATACCAGTTGTTTACCCTGGTGATCCTGTGGCTGGTGATAGCTGAGGCTTGCTAATAGTACCCACAGAGTATAGCATTGCGTGCACATCATTAGCCTGGGAAAATACCAAAATTCAATATTTCAAGTATAGTTTCTACTGAATGCTTATCTTTTCACACAGCCATACAATTGAAAAATCAAAAGTTGGGTACCATCTGTGGAGAGATATTGTCCCTTTTGTGTTCCTAAAGCATCCTTGTCAGTTGGCTAGAGATCTATGAATGTCTGGAGGAAAGAAGCCTGGTCCTCCTCAGTCTTCTGTTGTTGTGCCGATTACAATATGAGGCTGCAGTTGCTCAGATGACAGGGGCGTGAGTTGGGCTCAAAGTTCAGGCAGAGTCCTGTACTTCTCAAATAGTGCTGATGCTCAGGTGGCCTTACCCTCATGGTAATTATTTTTTATGTCTCATTTTCTGTCTTCCAAGAGTTCTTCTTGTGGAGTGGTTCTTTGCTGAATTTCCAGAATCTTCAGCTTAAAGATATTTTGAACCTTTATTTCTTACCAGTGTGAGGCTGTAAAGATCCAACAGTAGGACCTAAGTCCCCAGGAAGCCTAAAACCCTAGAGAATATAAGATGTCTGGTCAGTACCAGATTGGAGAGTCTATGCCCAGAGGAAGCCCAGAAATTTCTCAATAACATGAGAGCTATGAATTCTCCAGGAGTGGACAGACTCCTTGGGTAGGTGAAGAAGTATTACAGGTAACTGTACATTTATTACATATTCATGTCTGAAACTGAGAGTCATTTACCATCACCTCTTCAGTTTTCATGTAGATACATCCAGAGGAAAAAATGTAGCACAAGAAGTATTGGTTAAGGCCAGCTCTAGTGTCTAGCCCTTGGGGCTGGTACCTTGTCCATCCACAGCCAGTGCTACTTCTCTAGGAGGGGCTGTTCCTTCTCCAAAATCATGAGGCCACAGCCTTTGTACCTACTCTTCTGTCTCAGTCTGGGTTTCTCTTAAGGCAGATCAGGAGAGAAGAACATGGGTATAAGTAGTTTATTTGGGAGAAGATTCTAAACAGCAAGGTTAGAAGATCAGAGAAGAAAAAAAAGATGTGTTAGTAAACAGATAACCCAAGAGGACAACTTCTGAGGACTCTCTGAAAGATTGTAGGTCCATCTCAGGACTGTTGTGCTGAGGCACATGGAAACTGGGGTGTGTGTTCATCCCATAGTGTACCTTATCTGTTAAGGGTTACACTCCCTGGCCTTCCTGGCCAGCTCCACCTATGGCATAGCACCCACTTATAGACAAAAGGTGTCCTCAAATAGAGGTGTGAGAAGTTAATGGCATGTGAGGGGAAAGTTTGCAGATGAATTCTGAAAGGGATAAGGTGACATGGGTGGGCTATTGACAGCATCCACTAAACCTTGTCTGGAAGATGTCTTCCAGTCTCTCTAGGGTTATGCACTAGCCCTGCATGTTTGGTGAAGTGGCTAACATTTTTTCTTATCAAAAGAAGTAAATCGTACACATATTCATGCATTTAAGCCCTCCTGGGAAAGCCTACTACATTTAGGAACAGGACATATGAAAATCAGAATAGGAAGAGATATAATGAAAAACATCAGAGAGTTTTCCTGGGACATGGGAGTCAATGTTTTTGCAGACCTTGATTTCTAGCCTTGACTGAGGCCTCAGGTAGTGAGGTGAGGCTGGTATGTGCCATTGTTATTTCCTGAACAGGGAGTTTAAGAAATTCATAGCTGCTGGGAAATGAGTTCCCTGACAAGTAAAAGGGCAAAAGGTGGAAAGTGACAACAACCCATAGTGGTTTCAGTGCTTAATTGTCACTTTGATAACGGGGGGTGGGGGGGAGGGCCACGTGGCTTCTCCACAAGTTGGAGTCCAAGAGAGACAGAGAAAGGGCCCCCGGGTTAGACAATATGGAGTCCCTCTGGATGGTGGCGATTCGTGGAGCCAATCTCCCCAGGCCTCAGGGTGTAGGTAAAAACTTGCTTCGCCCCAGTGAGACACAGAAATACCAAGGACAAAAGGGGATACAGCCAGGGTGAGGAGAAGCAAAGAACACCACTTTATTCTAGAAACTATAGAAGCTTAAATACACTCTTGGACCAATCAGATCCACAGGTCACAAACAAAGGGGTGCTCTTTGGCAAGAGCACAGTCTATTAGCATAGAATGGGGAAGGATGGAAGGGAGGGGTGGGAAGGTATGGAGATGCTCCTACATATCCCCCTTTTTACTTTTATTTGAAATGTCAGTGGGGCCTGTATGGCCCATAAGCAAGCATGTTGGAGGGCTCTGTGATAATCTCCTCATGGGAGAAAATCATTCCACTGGATTTTCCAGACTCCTACATGCTGCATATGATGGGGGGGGCGCTAACGAGGCTGTAATCTGTCTTAGGTTGTACTCCTCTGAGTAACTTACCCATCATCAATTACAGCTCGTGCGCAAGAGGAGGGACAAACAAGACTGCGCCTGGCCTGGCTTAGGTCTTGCTCCTCTGAGCATCTTACCCGTCATTATCTGCCAGCCTGTATGCACGTGCCCCAAAATGAGCTCTTTCCCAATAAAAGGAGTGAGGGGGTTGGGAAGGGTTGGAAGGGAAGGGGTTAGGGTCAGGATCAGTCGAAGCTGTAAAGCCTTGCATCTCCAGCGAAGATGAGGTGGGCAAGCTTCTCATATGTTCTTGAGGGCTATGATCCATGTGGCAGGATTTTTCTTGTGTTCCTGTGATTCCTTAACAATATGAACTGAGAGCTTGTTTAGTTTGGCAAAGAAAAGAACCAGAAGAAGGCTCTATTAGATCCAATTGGATGGATCTAATAGAGTTGAAGATTTATTCCACACCTTTTGAAAAATAGAAGGATCAAAGATAATATTAGTTTTAGTTTAGGAACTCACAGAAGGGACTTCTTACTTCAGGTGGGGCAGGTTGTCTTCTCCAGAGAGGCTTGGATGAATATTCCTGGCTGGGATCCAAAGGGGCTTAGACTCTGTGGGGGAGAAGACACAAGCATAGCCTCGCCCTTGTGTGAGCAGAGGGTCTGGGCCTTTCCATTGAAGGGTTAAGGGGTCTTTCCATCGCACCGAGGGAAGAGGGGTAGGGAAGGGAAATGGACCCCAGTGTTGGATTCCTGCTTTGAGGCCTTGTTTGTCAAAAGTGAGGTAGTTAAGGGTAAATAAAGCATCCAACAACCTCAAAGTAGGGTCCTTCTCAGTAGTCAAGTTTTTGAAGCATCTCCTTTAGAGTGTGATTGGTTCTCTGAATGACTGCCTGTCCCTGAGGATTATAGGAAATCCCTTTGGTATGGGAAATTCCCCAGGAAGTTAAAAATTCCTTCAATCTGAGGGAGATATAGGCTGGGCCATTGTCTGTTTTGATTGACCATGGGACACCCATGAATAGCATTGCTTGCTTCAGAGCCTTAATTACATGGGTTGCTTTTTCCCCTGAAAGGGCAGTAGCATATACAAGGGAGGAGTATGTGTCAATTTTCACATGTACAAATTTACATTTCCCAAAGGTAGGGATATGAGTGACATCCATTTGCCAGAGGGAGTTGGGTATTAACCCACGGGGGTTGACTCCCTGTGGTTGGAGTGGACCCAGTGGTAACAATGGGCCAGAAGAGAAGCATGCATGGATCAGTTGTTCCAGTTGAAGGATCTACATGACCTAGGGTTAGTTGCTCATGGAAAAAGTTCTTTAATGCTGAAAGCTTAGGCTCAAGAATAGGCCATTGCTCCATTTAGGAGGGTGATGTGCCTAGAGCTGCCATGAACACCAAAATCATTAGGGGTGAGAAAGAGAACCATACGATAACTAGTGGTTTAAACATTGAGGAGAAAACATGGAAAGTATTTACATGGATCAGTTCCTCTATATAAATGTTATAACATGAGAAACACCCAAAATCAAATAAAGTTTTACCATCCAGGTGCAAACCCAGTAAAATAAAACAACAACAAAACACTACAAAAGGTACAGAGAAGGTGTGGCTATAGGAAACCTTAGTGTGAATTGTAGTATATAATTTTGCCCATGTGGAATACAAAAATATTTATTGGAGTCAGATATATAATTTAAAGTTAGAAACTTTAAAAGACATTAACAGTATTAAGCCAGTGCCATTTAATTGTGCTTCCATTTTGCTTTTGTTTTAAAAGCTGCTGTTCTGACTCAAGGAAAATCTCTAAGGCCAACATTCTTAAAAGTATCATTCATTCTTGTTAGATTTATATTTAGTCTTTAGGAAGTGATTTAGATTGGCAATGCAGCTCAAAGTAACTCTAGGAGAGGGGTTAAGTCAAGCAGGAATCTAATTCTGATCCAGTAAGGTTTTTAGGCTAAACAGACAGCCAATTTAAGTGAGAGAAGTTATTTATCATTCCAATGATAGTTACAGACATAGACATTTTAATGTGCAATTATTTATATCTTTATTTTCTATTGACCAGGAGGTATATAATTTGTTCTCCCCAAATAATCATAAAAACTTTGCATATATCATTATATATTGATATTTTTAAAATTTTAGGTATACCACTGTGTTTGCGTGTGTGGCTCTGTAGAAGCTGGAGGGAATACTTGAAGTGTTAACTATACATGCTGAAATACTTTGCTTTTTTGTATAAGCATTAGGTGATGAACTATATATAGATAATTGGTATATCTTCCCTAGTATAAAACTGAGTACAAAGTACATGAATTAATAATGATTCCACCATAATGATCAGAAACTTTCTTAGAGGCAGAAATTCACTTATTGAACTTCTTATCCTGGCATGTGAGCCCTGTTGCCTGCGGAGGTTGCAAGGCAAGGAGGAGAAAGCTATCATCGGAGGGCGAGCGATTGTGCCATGGGAGGAGTTTTTCCCCGAGGGAGCGGTGCTGCAGCCAGGGGGCTGCAACATTGGGCAGGAGTTGGATCTGTGTCCCTTTTGCCTGTAAATTTTTTTCCCTTAGAGAGTAGGAGGTGGGGAGGAGAAAGGGGAGTTAGATGCCTGTGAGCTATCTTTATTGGTAGGCTTTTCCAGTTGTCCTGGAGCCAGTCGCAGGAGGCCGAGGTGGAAATGTGTTTGGCAGGGACTGGCCACGGGCCTGGAAGCAATTCTCCATAGACCCTGCCTATTTGTCATTTGCGCCCAGTGAAGTGTTTCCCCTCCAGAGAGAAGAGAAGGTGGTGGCGCAGAGGAGAGGAGTGAGCAGAGGGTCAGAAGGAACCTGAGACAGGAGAAGTCTGCCAATTGTTAGAAGAAGGAGGAGAATGTGAGGCAGATTTAAATTAAGCATTGTCTGTGAAGGCCTGATCAGTTGCACTCTTTGTGTTTGAGCAGTGAGTGGGGTGGATCGCCGTACAGGGAGGGGACTTTGGCCCGCCTGCAGAAGGCAGGGGGTGTGGCCTCCGCCGGAGGAAGTGTGGGCACAGCACGCTTGAGAATTTTATCTCCGCAAGCAGAAAAAAAAATTGTTTGCACGGGACGGACAGTTCTATTGCAGTGCTTTTGTTCAGTTTTCCCTGGGAAGGCTTGCAGTAGCAAGGAGTTCTCTGCCGAGAGACAGAGAGTTTAAGTGGATAGAGCTGAGCAGGCTGGCAGACGCATGGGCCGCCTAGGGGCGTCTGCGGAACTGCGCAGGGTTTAGCAGGGAGGGCCTCTAGCAGGCGGGGCTGTGCAGCACCCTGGAAGGGGCAGGGTCTCTTTAAGGATTTGGAACAGTTTTTTGTTAGCCGTGCATTGTCAGCGGCGCCTGCGAATGCAGGGGCAAAGAGGCCTATGTGCGAGTGCTGGGGCCGTGGTGGGCGGAAGGCATGCGCATGCGGGTCGCCAGCGGTGGAGCTGGAGTGAGGCTGGCAGTGCGTGTGCCTGCGTTTGCCACGCGGAGCCACTAAAGGGTGGGCGGGACTAACGCCGCTTGGAACTGGGGCGCTGTGGCTGGTAGGCAGAGCCGCAGCCAAAGTGACCCATTTTATTCTTTTGCCTAGCGATTTGCAGGGGAACTAGGTACCTCAGAGCAGTGCTCTTTGTGTGCGGGAGTTTGGGATTGTTGCAGCTTGCTGCGAGGGAGGGGCTGCGCGCTCTCAGGGTGGGGCTCGCGCTTCGGGAGAAGGCAGGCTTGGCAAGCAGAGACACTGCAGAGCAGTGTTAATCCGAGAGGCAGAAGGCATACCTGGCGGTAGCCAGGGGACCTCTGAGGAGCAGGGAGAGGAAGGCTGGGGAAAAGGTGGGACCAGCCTGCCCGTAGATAGACAGCCAAAGAAAGGGGAAAGTCTCCCGAAAGTAGGAAGAACACCAGGAGGGATAAGAACAGGAAAATGGCTAGAAATAGGGCTGATCAGACCCTTTACCACTATCAGAGAAACCAGGAAGTAGATATTCCCTGAGCTAACTTTATCACACAAAGACAAACACAAAAGACACAAAAAATGAGCTAGTGTTACATTCACCAGCAAGACAAACAGGGGAATCACTACAGGAAATCTTACCCACTGAGTGAAAAGAAGTTGATAAGCTGTCACGTCACGTCAGGGTCACCATTTGTCACTTTGATAAGGGGATGGGAGGGCCACGTGGCATCTCGATGAGTTGGAGTCCAAGAGAGACGGAGTCCAAGAGAGACGGAGAAAGGGTCCCCAGGTTAGTCGATATGGAGTCCCTCTGGATGGTGGCGATTCGCGGAGCCAATCTCCCCAGGCCCTGGGGTGTAGGTAAAAATTTGCTTCACCCCAGCAAGACGCAGAAATACCTGGGACAAAAGGGGATACAGCCAGGGCGAGGAGAAGCAAAGAACACCACTTTATTCTAGAAACTATAGAAGCTTAAATACACTCTTGGACCAATCAGATCCAAAGGTCACAAACAAAGGGGTGCTCTTTAGCAAGAGCACAGTCTATTAGCATAGAATGGGGAAGGATGGAAGGGAGGGGTGGGAAGGTATGGAGATGCTCCTACACTTAATAACTACTTACATTTTTTTTTCTTTTCAGCATGTAATGTGGGGTATATCTAACAACAATTAAATATTGTTGTTGTTGTTTTCCAGTCAATCCTTTTCTCTTAACATGACAGTGATTAAACCTGATGCACAAGCCATGAAGACAAAAACTTTCAGTTAAGTATGTCACTTAATGGGGAAACTTACACACTCTTGTTCTACATGGCATTTCCTCTGCTTTTATGTGCTGTGGTTAAGATAAAAATGTCTTTGCCTCATCCACAGAGAGTTTCATAATGTGTTCTCTTCCTAAGTGGGTGATTGCTGCTTATATAGGATGCAACTTGGAGAAATTTGAGTAACCTCCTCAGTAGTCAGGAGTTGGGGATGTATGGATAGATCCATAATTTTGGGTGGAATATAAACTCATTAGTGTTTATTTCTTCCTCTTGGGATTGTACTGAGCAGTAGAAAAATCTTCTACCCACAAGAATAATCTACTTATGGCTCTGGAAGATATTCTTGGTTGGTAGGGGTTGAAACTAAGATTTTCAGAATGGAAGGGGTCAGTTGGATTTGTAATTGCCAGAGTCAGAAACAGAATTTACTACAAGTTTCTGCTTGACTTTCAGGCAGATGCAAATTGAAATGGCAGTATTGAGCTCCTTAACTTATGACATTGCAAAAAAGGACAATGAACCTTTGTTTCTTTGCCTGTCACAGAAATCTTCCCTTGATTATCCTAGAGAGGCATTTTTGCATTCTGAAAATAATTCTCTCATACAGTAACTTTAATGTCAGAAACCTTGCTGATCTCTCTAAAGGAAATTGGTTACTTTTATTCATTTGTTGGAGAGAAAAGCAGTCCCTACTGCAGAAAGAAAATGTAGAGGTTACCTTATTTCTTGGATTTGTTAAGAGTTATGAACTTTGGAGAGAAAGGTGATTGGACTTCTTCAGTTTGGGCTTTTGAGTTCTTTCTTGGAATTATGGAAGGCTATTATGGAAGATGATTAAGTTAACTATTGGCAACCTGTGAAGTTGACTTAATGCTCAGAAACCTTTTATTACTTATGAAGGAAACAATACCTGGTAACATTTACACCTAAAACTTAATTACTTCTATGTTTGTTATTTTTGGCATAAAGGGAGTGGTATGAGAAGAGGTTTATTTTCTGAATGTACCAGTCTACCAAGAAAATGTTTATTTTGGAAGTCACATAGGCAAAATGTCTGCAAACCAGAAATTTATTTTACAAATGAGAATCACCATTATTATTATTGGAGACAGATATTGTAAAGTGTTGCTCATGTGTATGTTGGGTGTGTGGGTATGTGTTTTGCAGTTGTGGGGATTGATCCACCATTGAGTTACATCTCCAGCCAAGGGGAAAGTGTTTTCTAGGTACAGTTGATCTTTGTGGACTATGGAGGTCCAGAACAGTGCCTGTAGACACTACAACATATTGCACTCTGCTGTTCTCACTGGCTGGTGTAGTTGGGATGCACCCCTCAAATAGGAACTTGCCCTGGGTGGGCTGTGCTTTATCAAGAAAGCATTCAGATGATCTGCCCACCCAGATATTAAGCTCTTGACCCCAAAGTTTGGTCAGTTTCATCTGATAAAAGTGAACAGTATATAAATATAGCTAAAGAAATAGTCGATAATGGCTGAATGCAATAAAGTCATATCCTGCATGCATTTAACTAATGTAGAACAAACCACTCCAATTAAGAAAAATGGAAAATATTTCTATTGTTTGCTCTGAAAAAATTTTCCTCAATCAGATTACATTTTGGCCTTTATAGTGCCAGGGAAAAGAAAGCCACAGTCTAAATGTGAAGCAAAACATACAAGTTGTTACTTGAACCCCGAAGGGTCTGTGTCCTGGTGCATTAATATTTGTTGAATGAATTTTCAAGGACAATTTAGGTCATAGTTAATTTTTAAACTCAGTCTACTACATGAATGTCATATTGTGGGAAGTACAAATGTAAAAGACCAGCTAGCAATATTTTCATTGTATCCATTTACACCTGCAGCTAAGACTCACATATTTGCCTCAGGAAATGTGTTTCACTGCACTTTTCCAGAACAAATGCAAGGAAGGTGTGATGGGGCTCTGTAGATGCCCCAGCTCATCCTGATCTAGGCTGATCCTACATCCTCTTTGTTTTTCTGATTGGTTCTGTGTTGGCCAAAGCAAGCAGTCTACCTCCCATAGTAAAATAGTGAATTTATTGCAACATTGTCACTCCACTTGCTTTAGTAAATCTGAGGTGCTTTGACCAGTATCTGCAAATGATTCAGTATTTAACCTTAAAATACAGCCTTCATCCTGTCACAGATATAACCTGATGGTACAGCACATGTCTAACATGCACAAGGTCCAAGTTTGATATCCTTCATCTCCATGCCACCCCCCTCCCCAACACAATTTCAAAATACCAGGGTCTGGTGGTGTAGCTCAGCAGCAGAGCACTTGCCCAGCATGAACAAGGCCCTGGGTGCCATCCCAGCACCACAAAGCAAACCAACCAACCACTACCACCAACAACAACAACTAAAACCATCTTTCACCTTTCATAGTTCTCCAGTGCACAATGACCAATATTCTCTACAAATACCACTCTTGAAAGCTGGTGTGGTGAAATTTTAGAATCCCCGACTCCTGGTAGGAAGATATGACTTTTCCACTTTTGGTGGAAAGATACAGATATTGAGTGATTGTTTCCTGAGAATGGAGATGTCCTGTTCCTTATTTAGGAGAAATCTTCAAAGTTCTGGTAGTTTCCTCTTTGTTCTGTCATCCCTCTCACTGTTCAATAGCAATGAAAATATACCTACATGTATTGCTCTAGAGATAAGGGGATTCTGTTTAATTGTTCTAGTAGGAAGAATAATGTCCCCTAAAGATGTTCATGTTCTAATCACTGGAACCTGGCAATATGTTACTTTAAATGGCCAAGGAGAATTAAGGCTACAAATGGAATTAGATTGGTAGTCCTTTGACTTTGAAACAAGGAGGTTATGTTGGGTTATTTGTGTGGGCCACTGTAATCACAATGTTCTCAAAAGTGGAAGAGGGAGGCAGGAGAGGTCAGAATAATGTCATGAGAGGACTTGACTTCATTGAGGAAGGTAGAGGAAGGGAGCAATGAGCCCAAGAATACAGGCAGCCTCTAGAGGCTAGAAAACAAACAAAGCAAAACAAATAACAGATTCTATCCTAGAACCTTCAGAAAAGGGTGCAGCTGATACCTAGTTTTATTCAATGAGACCTATGCTAACCTATGAAATTGGACAACACATTTGTGTTGTTTCAAACCACTGAGTTTATATTTATTTTTTATAACAGACATAGGAAACTAATATAGTTATTTTATTTCAAATTATATGTGGGCTTCCTCAGCTGTAGGTGATTTGTCTTATATTGTGTACTTAATGTAGACAAGCATATGTTGAATTCTTAGGTGTAGACACTGCTCCATGTACCCAATGACGAGTGGCTTATTTAACCATACATTGAAATGATGATACAAGGATCATCGACATCCCTGTTTTGCAGAGAGAAAACCAAGATTCAGAGCAGTTATAAAACTCACAACATGCTAGTGGTGGAATTGTGATTCAACACATGAAGATTTCAAAGGCAAGTGCCCCCTTGCTCTGCCATGGGGAGGTATGCCTATATGATCTGTAAGAATGTTTGGGCTCCAAATCTCCTAATGAGGTGGTGGTGGAGTCAGAGCAAATCTCTCCAGGTATTTGGTATCCAGAGTCAGGGTTTTTAATGAGTCCTGGTGCTTGCAAAGAAACACAAATGCTCTTCGTCTTGGATGGACTCAGCTGTTCCACTGTATATTTTAGGATTTGGACTGGGATGAGATCAGAGGAAAAGGAGCATGGGATATTGAGACAGAAGTCTTGAGAATCCAGTAGTGAAGGGACTTGTGGTCTCTCCCAGTATGACCTATTGTAAATAATGCAATGTCTTTGTCTCCTAGAGGCAGGAAAATGGCTCAAGATGGTGAGCATCTATAGGGTTTGCTGAAAACTAGCAAAGAATAAAAGCTGAAAGGCAACACTAATGTTGAGTCCCATAACCAGATTTCTCCTGCATTTCTGGGCTATAGACAATTCAAAGAGCCTCGGAATCCTTTATTCTATCTGTTTTCACTTGGTCCTCTAATTAAAAAACGGGGAAAAAAATCCAAATCACTATCCTGAAATCAGCAAAATAAATCACACTACTCTTGAGAAACTAGTGAGGTATGTTCTTGGCTTTTCTTTAGGACTACAAAGTAAAAGGTTTCAATCATGCCCCTCTCCAAATGCATAGTCATTGTCACAGAAAGATAAAATTAAAGGATTTTTTCAGCCCCTTATTTATCTACTACAACACTTTAAGAATCTTGCTGTAGGATTTCTGATTCGTGAAATGAGTATGTAGGAGAATAAAATATATACTTCATTGTCCCAGGTCATTTTATGTGTATTTTTTGGCATGCTGAGCTAATGTGCACGTGTGTGTGTACGGAGTGTGTGTGTGTATTTTTCTCTAGTTATTTCAAACCATTCTGAAGTCATTCCAAGCCTTAGTACTGTCCAACCAAATTAAAATTCATCTCAATAATTTAGATTAATGTAGGCTCTTCAATGGTGACTGGTATATCTTGCATAAAAAATGAGACCATTAAAAAACTCCTCTGGCAGCCGTGTATAGAAACCCAAGCATGTACTGTAATAGTAATATTAATAATATATTGTTTTATGTGCTTTTTATCCCAAAGGGTTTCAAAGAGCTTTACCAACTTTACAAATGTTTGTGCATATAAGAATTGAATGTATGCATTAACCTTGCAAATATTTCTTACTATGATTAGCTTCTCCCCATTTGAACTTCAATATCTTTATTAGTATTCTCCACATTTAATGTGTTTCAACATTTTCTCTGATCCATGAAGCACAGTGAACCTCCCAACTCTTTTGTCTGTGCATTCTCAGCAACAGAAAAGGTTGGAACCGGCAACCACTCTACATTTAAGTATATGTATACAAACAAACATGTGTGTATGTTATTTATAAATTCTCCTATACTATGGTACTGATGTATTATAAAACATACCTAGAATTATAGAAATACGGAAATTAAAGTAGATGATATGAAGTTGAAATACACAAAATTTTGAAATGTGTTGCAACTTCTGGAGATCTCCTACTTTTATCAGATAATATCTCAAGAAATAGTGCACACCTACACAGAAGCTTAGTGTAAGGATATTAGAGGTAGCTGTTTTTCAAATAATGTTCTTGATAATTTATCATTTTTTGCCAGTCTAAAAGTTTTTTTTAAACTTAATTATAGAAAAATTTTAAATATATACAAAAGAAAAAAAGAACAGTACTCTAATGAAACTCCATATTTCATTACTTGCCTTTGACAATTCTCAACATTTTAAGTCATGATTAGATCATCATTTTTATATGATAATGTGACTAAGAAGTGTTCATAATGGAAGAGAAGTCTTAACCTTGTAATTTTCTTTTTTCATCTTGCTTGCATTTTTTTTATTATATTTAATTCAAGATTTCATGAGAGAAATCTCTGTGTGTGTGTGTGTGTGTGTGTGTGTGTGTGTGGTGCTGGGGATTGAACCATGAGTCTTGCATATGCTAAAGAAGCAGCCTGCATGCTTACCTCCAATAAATCTTTTACAATGCTGTTTGTTTTAGTCTTCTCAGGTTGGCATGACAAAAGGCCATAGAGTAGAGAGGCTTAAAGAAGAGAAAGTTATTTTCTCACAACTCTGGAGGCTGGGGGTCCAACATCATGGTTGATATTGGTTGGTTTTGGTGAAGGCCTCTTCATAGTACACAGCCACCTTCTTCCTGTGTGATCACATGGCTTTTGCTCAATTTTGTTTGTGCATAGAAAGAGAAAGAACAAGCTCTCTGGTGTCTCTTCTTATAGGGGCACTAATCCTGTCAGACTGGGGCCCAACCCTCATAACTTCATCTAACTAATTATCTCCCTAAGGTTCCACCTCCAAATGCCATCACCTTGGAGGTTAGAGTGCCAACTTGTGAATTTGGGGAGAGCATTTCAATTCTGTCCATAGCACCAGTCTAATTTTTGATAGCTAGTGTTTGTAACACTAGATAAATGACAGCAATTAGAATGATCTTTGCTGGAACATTAGCTACAATATGTCACACCATGCTGAAAGTGAACAAATAAAGGAAGGAGTTGGAAAGCTCCTAGTTTTCTCTCAGATTCTGACATCCTGTACTCTAAGATATCTGACCTGAGTGAGATCATTAGTGAGTAATGAAATATAAGGATAGCTGACTTTTTTCTTATTTTTCAGGAGAGAAACATAGGTTACCAGAGGTTTGCATCTTTTTTGTCTGTCTTTCACACACTTCTCTTGCAACTACACTTCGGTAAATTCATGAACTGACATTTTCTTACCTCCTAAGTCTTTTGAACGGTCTATGTCTCAGCCGGGTAAAACAAAGCACTTTAGATTTTTCTGATTTATTGAAAACATGGAATCTTTATTTCATTTGAAAGGGAAAAAATCATAGTGTTTGGCTTTCTGCCCACACAAAAGATACACAGTAAGCTAGGCTGAGCATATTTAGTACCCAGCATGCACTGGGATATTCGCTCAACGCTCTTTCAATAAACACTTATTGAACACATACTATATGCCCTGCACTGTTATTGCTTGGGTAATAGCAATGAACTAAACAGGTAGCATATATTCTGGTGGAAAGAGATGGAAAAGTATAGAGTTGTAAATTATGTAAAACATTAGAAGTGTGTGCCATGGAAAAAGAAAAAGAAAAGGCAGGATAAGGAGTAATGGGGGTGTAGGGCAGGGGTACAGTTTTCATTATAATGGTCCAGTGAGTGTGAGATTTGAACAAGTACCTGAGAGGTGAGAAATTAGGCTACAGGGTTAGAATGTTCTGATCAGAGGGAACAGCTATTGCAAAAGCCAAAGGAAAGGAGTGTACAGGCTATATTTGACAATTAGTTTAGAAGGGGTATGAATGAAAGACGGGGGGCGGGGAGACAGAAAGAAAGAGAGAAAGAGAGAGAGTCAATAAAGTAATAGGGACACAGATTATGACCTTCTATGTCACTGTAAGACTTTGGAGTTTAGTCTGAGTGAAATAGGGAGCCATTGCAGGCTTTTGAGGAAAGGAGGTGTGTGATCTGACTTATGCTTTAAAAAACTAAGTCTGGTTACCATAAGAAAACTCTAGAGAATACAAAGATGTACAGAGGAGGACCAGATAGAAGTCCATCTTGGGAATCCAGGCAAGAGACGGTGGTGGCTCAGGGCTGGGTAGGAGGCATCATGATGTCAAAAGTGGTCATATTTTGTATCTATTTTGAGGGTAGGGAAATTCTATTCTTTGATGGATTCAATAGGAAAAAGGAGTAAAAAATGACTGCACAGTTTTTGGTTTCATTCACTGGAAGGATGAAGTTTACATCAACTGAGATCAGAAGACCACAAATGGAATAGGCTTTGTGGGCAACATCCCAAAGTTCAGTTTTGGGCACACTAATTTTGAGAAGTCCAACAGTTAGCCAAACACAGTTGTTAAATAGGCTGTGGTTATAAAGGCCTAGAGTCCCAAGGAAGGACCTGGTGGAAATAGATATGTGGAAAATGTTGGTATAGAAAATACCTAGTGTGAGCTGGTGCTGGGGATATGCAGTGAAGAAGAGGAACTCAAGATCTTGTGTAGAGTGTTTTCAAACTGTGTACTCTGACCATATGTTAATGAATATTCTGAAAAAAAATGTCTACTGTAAAATAAATTTGAGAAATCTTGTGTTTCAGCCTTTGAATTCACAAAGTTTATTAACATTTTGAAGACTTTGAGAAGTTCTGCAGAAAAGAAATCAGTTTAAGTGTGTTCAACACAGATTTCCTCAAATTTATTTCTAATTAACTTTTTATTACCCTTTTTAAAGGCATGCGTATTTGTTTTTAAAGAATATCAAACTTGGAAATGCTGAACTAGGTGTGATTGATAATGCAAATAATGACAATGTAATGTGGCAAGGGTTGAGTTGTTTTCTTTTTCCTTTTCTGGTACCAGGTATTGAATCCAGGAGCCCTTAATCACTGACCCACATTCCCGGCCCATTTTATATTTTATTTAGAGACAGGATCTCACTAAGTTGCTTATGGCCTCACTAAATTACTGAGGCTGGCCTTGAATTTGTGATCTTCTTGCCTCAGCCTCTGGAGCTGCTGGGATTAAAGGCATGTACCACAGTGCCTGACTCACTGAGTTTTATGGAAAACCAACATGGAATATTTTCCTGCTTTAAAAATTCAATGGAAGTTTTTGATCCATATTTATTTAAACTCAGAACAATGGACTTGGGCTTTATAGATAGGGTCCAACTATAGCCTTATCTGATAAATTCTGATTTGCTGGATGAGTCAGAATAAGTTGCTTTCATGTTTTTCTTTCATCTGGAAAATTAAGAGAGGAATAGTGACTTGAACAAGAAGGACATCATAAAAAGTGGCTATTTTGCAAGTATTATATTTGATTAAATGGTATTCACTTCTTAGGTAATATGGTTGTTAAAAGTTATTCATCAATTATTGATTAACAAGAAATCATTATTTAGCTTAATTCTTCTGCATTTATGTCTTTAATTAGCCCCCAAAATGAATTCATTGGAAGATAAGGGCAGGATAATTCACAGCAGCCTAGGTGATTCTGATCAAAGAATGGTGCCAGTGTGAGTAATTTTAGAAAACTAGTAAGTTTTGAAGGAATTGAACTCTATAGAGTGCACTGCAGGTGGGCCATAATTGATTTGTCCCTCTGATATTAACATGTGCACAATGGGGAACTGTACTTACGTTCTATTGTTGACATCCTCTTAAATATTCCCACCCAGCAACTCAATGAGAGATCCCAAGACTCTGCTGAATTCTTCCTTTCTAAATGATGTGTTGATTTTTAAAGATAATTTCTCAAGAAGTATGACTTCATTACATTATGTAACGCAGGCTTCAATTGTAAATTAAAGTGCTGAATGGAAAGGCAGAAGTGGGTTGATGACTGAGAAACAGATTAGGCAGTTGCATGTTTACCAACTATCATCAGCTTTTTGTTTTAGCATTAGTCTAAAGAGTGTTGAGAGTGTCCATCTGTTTCTTCCCATTTGTTTAACCCCAGTCTTGCTTCTTGTTTCTAACATTGAGAAATATCCAACAATCATTCTTTTTAATAGATAGATTTACCTCCCATCCCATCAGTTCAGAGCCAGAGATGCTATCGTGGGAACATTGTTATGGTTTAGATGTGGCATCCTCCAAAAGCTCATGTGTGAGACAATCAAGGTTTGGAGGAGAAATGATTGTGTTATAGCCTTAACCTAATCAGTGAATTAATCCCCTGTTAGGGATTAAATGAGTGGTAACTAAACTGGTAGGATGTGGCTGGAGGAGGTGGAAATTGGGAGTGTGACTTTGGGGTTTATATTTGTATCTGGCAAGTGGAGACCTCTCTTTCTGCTTTCTGATCACCATGTGAGCCACTTCTCTCTATCACACTCTTTCACCATGATGTTCAGCCTCACCTGAAGCCCTGAAGAATGGTGCTGGACTTCTAACGACTGAGACTTTTGAATCTGTGAGGCTGACAAATAAACTTTTCCTCCTCTACAATTGTTCTGGTTAGGTGCTCTAGTCACAGTGGCAAAAAAGCTGACTAAAACAGAAATCTTTATATTTTTCTTCTTTCCCTTATTTTAGATTAGAATCTTATTTCTAAAAGCATTTCTCTGTGTCTCTATTTTATCTGACATCATTTTTCCTGTTCCCTATGCCTTGCCTTGGTCTGCATAATTTGATGTCTTCTGCAGTTTTGGAACACTTCTAGTTTCTCACTAGAATGGAGATGTGTGCTACTGCTCTTAAACACAACTACAAACTTGAAAAGTTCAAAAGCAATATACAGCAATTACAATAGCCAGTTTAATTTATTAATACTATTCTGATACCATAATTTATAAGTAGTATCAGGAGGGAAAAATTAGAAGTTGAAGGCAGAAAATGGCCAAGCATTTTCTAATACAAACTGTCAACTGTCTTCAAGTGAAGTTGGGGCATGAATATGTGTGAGAATTGTAGTCAAGTCACCTGACAATGGGGAGCACTAAGAACTGATTTATTTATAGTAATTTTTTTTTCAAAATAGATATGGCCTTCCTTTTGCATTTACTTATAATAGTCTCCTGATTTTATTATATAACTCAAGATGATCACAATTGAACTGACGATCTTTGTCACTATTCCCTGTTTTCCTTATCCCTCTTTGGGGTGGAAAGGTGTACTGATTCTAAGAATTGCTCAAATACTCTTCTTTGTTTCATCACCACTGCTGTCCTGGTCCAAACCACTGCCATCACTTGTGTGCACTTCTGTGGTAGTCTGCTAATGGTCTCTCTCTCATTGCCCCAGTCAATCTGTTGTCACTACCAGTCTGTTCCTTATACTGTGGTTAGAATGATCATACAGATCAAAATGATAATCCAAGAATGTCTTCTCTCCTAGCCCCATTTAAAACACTCCAACGCCTCCCTATCATTTCCAGGACAAACAAGTCCTAACAATGCAGTGCCCACCTTTCACTCTGACTTGGTCGTACCATACCTCTCCTTCCTCCCTGGCCTCCAGCTGTACTCATTTTCTCTCAAGACCCTGAACCTACCTATTCCCTCTTGTTCTTGCCATGTGCACTTCTGACTCCTTCACCTCTTTCCTTATCTTTGCTATAATCCTGTAAACCCTTTAGATCTTGTATCAACCAACCTGTCCTCATTGCAGCTTCTTGACCTCAGACAAGCTAATGTTTTCCCCTCCAACACCAGGTTA
Organism: Geosciurus inauris; assembly: GCA_004024805.1. Lineage (NCBI taxonomy): Eukaryota > Metazoa > Chordata > Mammalia > Rodentia > Sciuridae > Geosciurus > Geosciurus inauris. Next base: position 92,913 of record PVHX01002576.1, on the reverse strand, counting down.
TATTTCCCTCTCCTCTGACCTTCCTCACCTTGCCCTTCTTCACGGTGCTTCACTCAGTTGTGATGTTATAAGCATGTCCCTGATGACCTCATTCATATTCATCTCTCATGAGAGGATAAGCTCTATGGAGTCAAAGGAAAAACCTATATTGCTGAGTGGGACACTGAGGGCAATTGTGGTGAGGGATCAGAAGAAAAGAACTGTAGAGAAAGTCTGAAAGGTTTTAAAGATTACTTGAGTGTTCGTGACCAGAATGTTAGTAGAAGTATGGGTGGTAAAGGCAACTCTGATGAGGTGTCAGATGGAAATGAGGAAAAAAGACACTGGAAAGTAGGGTAGAGGCTTTATTATAAATTCACAAACCACCTGGCTGAATTGTGTCTGTGCCTGAAGGCTTTATGGAAGACAGAATTTAAGAATGATGAATTAGGACATCTGGCAGAAGAAGTTTTTAAGCAGAATGTTGAAGGAACTGCATGGATACTTTTAACCACATATCATAAGATGCAAGAGGAGAAAAATTATTTAAAGAGGAAATTTATAATTAAAAGGGAAGCAAAATGAAAACATTTGGTGAAAAGGCTTCTTCAGGAGAATAAACCAAAAGTGCAGCCAAGCGACTTTGGATAAAGTTGGCATGGGTAGAAGGACAGATGCTATTTATTAAGACAATGGGAAGAAGACCCAAAGGCATTTTGGAGACCTTTGAGACTGTCATTCCCATTACAGGTCCAGGGATCCAGAAAGGCAAAATGGTTTAAGGAATGAGTGTCTATGTGTACCTTGCGACTCTGTTCTATGCATCCTGGCACAGTGTTCCTCAGCCTCACTTGGCCATGGCTCAAGTGAGTGTAGGTGCAGCTTTAGCCACTGCTCCAGCCACTGTTCTAAAAGGTACAGGCTGTAAACTTTAGCAGTATACATATGGTACTAATTATGCACACACACAGAGAGTGAAAGATCTGGAGTTTTGGTGACCTCTGCTGAGATTTCAGATGTTTTATTGGACAGTCTGGGACCCAGGGAAAAACTTGTCATAAGGGTGAAACCATCACATAAGTTCTTATCCAATATTTTGGTCATGCAACAAAAAGGTGACTAACATATTCCTATCTGGAATTTAGACTCATGTAGCGCCAGTCACCCCTTTCTTCTTGTCAATTTCTCCCTTTTGAAATGGAAATGTTTATTCTTTGCTGGTCCCATCATTGTATCTTGAAAACGTGTTGACTCATAGATAGAAGGGGATTTTCCTCAGAATGAATCACCTTGAGTCTCACTCATACCTGACCTAGATGAGACTTGGGATATTGGACTTTCGAGTTGGCTCTGGAAAGAGCTAAGACTTTGGGGGCTATTGGGATGGAATATATTTTGTATGTGAAAAGACATGAATTTTGCAGAACAGGGTAAAATGCTATGGTTCCAAAATTTGTGTGCTGGGGGCTTTATCTCCAGGGTAGGCACCAGGTCAGGAGGTGGAACCTTTAAGAGGTGATTAGGCCAGGTGAGCTCTACTCTCATGAAATGATCAACGTCCTCATGGAGGAGTAGGTTTATTATTGAGGGAGTAGTTTCTTTCTAAAAGGAGAATTTTGGCTGCTCTTTCTCTCTCTCTCCCTCTTGCCATCCACCATGGGATGATGCAGCAGGAAGACCATTCTCAGAAGTTAGCACCTTGATCTTGAGCTTCCCAACCTTAAAAACTGTGAGGAAATAAATATATTCTTTATAAATTACCCAGCCTGTGTTATGATGTTGTAGCAGCACAAAATGGACTAAGACAATGCCTCTCATGCATGAGTGTTTTAAGGAATATGTACATGCAGATGCATTTACCAAATACAAAACATCAATTTGTTGGTGACGTTTTTGCTACTGACCAAGTAAAAGTGGTCTGAAGGTCATATGCCAATATTTTACCATCTCCAAGTATGAGAATCATTTTGAGAATAAAGGGATTTTAAACACCTGTCTTTTAATAAAAGGACAATAATTGACAAGGGGAATATGGCAAAGCAGGAATATGACTTGTTCAAATATAGAATGAACGTGTGTCAAAGTTTATTAATTCATGACTAAGGTAATTAGTAAGATGGCAAAGCAGCAAAGAGCATTTAAAGAACTGGGGTTTTCTCAGTGGGGCACCAGAAAATGTGTTTTTGTGTGTGTGTGTCTGTGTCTGTATATGAATTGGAGATAAATCTGGTTATTGTCCTACAGGACCACACAATTGTAGCTTTTGGAGGCATCTTTTCTACTGAACAGAAGTAATTTGCATTTCTACCAGACAAAATTATACAAGTTAACAAGCAACTTCACAGTGTCTGGACTCTAATCAATAGTAAATTGAAATGTCAACAGAGGTACACTCTTCTAGAGAATTAAGCGACCCCTACTGGGACATTAGGATCCTGTTTCAGTACAGTATTGACTGTTCACAGTCATCCTCTTGGCCTTGTTTCTGCATTGGGATGCATTTCCTTAGCACAAGTGATGGCTTAAATCTGATTTCCCAATGTTGGAATTACTTCAGCAACCTGAGCCCCCTTTCGCAGCTGGCCCTGATCAGAAGTTCAGGATTTCATCAACAACAAGACTGACACAAGCTTTTCTTAGTGGCAGACAGTCAGTCTGCCCTGAGCAATGCACATACAGGAGTGTTCAGTTGAGCCCTCATTTTAAAGGTGAGGAAACTGAGGTGAGAGAGGAAAGCTACTGTCTGGCGTATCCTTTCCTGGCCCAACTTAAAAGAGTTATTTATTTATTTTAGTTGTCTTTGATACCTATTCCTCAACCTTACCCACCTTGATAGAAGGTATGACTTTCTCTACCCCTGCTATCCCATATTTTATTCATACCTATAGTGCAATGTATACTGTATTATTTTAGTCAGCTTATCTCCCTGGCTCTGTTTTGGACTTATTCAATGAAGGAATAGTATCATATTCATTTTTGTATGTTTTCATTGATAACCATGCTTGCCATATAATAGGTGCTTAGTAAATACATTTTGACTTGAAATTTCTTGGGATCCAACAAATAGTGGGCAGAGTTGACACAGGACAGACCTCTCCTTTATCTTAGACAACCACTCTTTCTAGTTCTTCCCAGGGTCCTTCAAAACTGTACTAGTGCATTACCATAAATAATAGCCTCCTGTCATAGACTGTGTGACAATTCATAGACATGGAAGTTTCAAACATGGAATCCTGCTTTCCTGTAACCCTCCACCTGCTTTAGCACTCAGGCAAGCAACATGGAAATGACAGAAAAGACCCTTCCCCACTTGTCTTGCAAATTTCACCACCTCGACAGTCTATGTGAATACTCAGCCCTGGCTGTGGAGCTGTCTTCATAAAATATATCTTATATTTAGTGTCTGGGCACAGTTTCCAGGGAAAAATTGGTGGCTTTTCTTTCTCTTCGAAAATTTCCTATCTTGGGGCTGGGGCTGAAGCTCAGTGGAAAAGTACTAGCCTACCACCTGCGAGGCACTGGGTTTCTCAGCACCACATATAAAACAAACAAATAAATAAAGGTATTGTGTCCATTTACAACTAAAAAATTATTTAAAAAAATAAAATAAATAAAATTTCCTGTCTTATAATAATTATAAATATCATTATCTGATAGAAGTATATTTAGTTCTTATTGGAAAAAATGTCAAAAATATTAAAGAATGAAAATTTTACATATTGAAATTTCATTGTTCACAGGTAACTACTTGTCAAATTTAGGTATATATCATTTCAGAAACTTTTCTACACATATATGTCTACATAATAATTTATAAATCATTTAACTAAATTGTGATCATATTGCCTATACTCTTTATAACCTGCATTTTTTATTTAAAATATATTGTCAATTTGCTGTTCTGTCAGTAAGGATATTTATTCATATAATTTGTAATAGCTGTATATCATGCCGCTCTCTAGATGACCATAATTTATTGAACCATTTAAAAAATATTTTTGGCCACATTCATTGTTCCTAATTTGTAATGGTTGTAAACTTATCCAAAGATAATTTTGACATTAAATCTTGAGACATCTCTGTTTAAAATAACATTTCTTATGTATTGTTTGTTTACAAAGTTGAGGCTCTTTATTTTTTTTTACTTCAGTTCTTTCTGCTTTGGTATCTCTCTTCTTTTCCTGAGCATCTGGAGCCTGTTTTAGTTCAAAGAGAAGCAACATGCCTTTCTCTGCCTCCTCCATTTGCAAGTGTGTTAGTTAGCTTTGTCGCTATGACCGCAGTACCTAACAAGAACAATTTATTTTTTATTTTTTTAAAATTTTATTTATTTATTTATTTATTTATTTATTTATTTATGCATTCATTCTACTTCGGTATATATGATAGCAGAATGTATTTTGATTCATTGTACACAGACGGAGCAGAACTTTTCATTTCTCTGGTTGTATGTGATATGGAATCACAACATACATCAGTCATACATGAAGTTACGGCTATGATGTCCATCTTATTCCACCATCTTTACTGTCCCCATCCTCTCTCCCCCCTCCCACCTCTGTGACCAAAATTCCTCCACTCTTCTCATGTCCTCACCCCCATTATGCATCAGCATCCACTTATCAGAGAGAACATTTGGCATTTGGTTTTTTGGATTGGTTTATTTCACTTAGCATGATGTTCTCCAATTCCATCCATTTACCTGCAAATGCCATAATTTTATTCTCTGTTATTACTGAGTAATATTCCACTGTGTATATATACCACAGTATCTTTATCCATTCATCTATTGAAGGGCATCTTGGTTGGTTCCACAGTTTAGCTATTGTGAATTGAGCTGCTATAAACATTGAAGTGGCTGCATCACTGTAGTATGCTGTTTTTAAGTCTTTTGGGTATAGACCAAGGAATGGGATAGCTGGGTCAAATGGTGGTTCCATTCCACGTTTTCTAAGGAATCTCCATACTGCTTTCCAGATTGGTTGTACCAATTTGCAGTCCCACCAGCAATGTATGAGTGTGCCTTTTCCCTCACAAACTCACCAACACTTATTGTTGTTCCTATTCTTGATAATCACCATTATGACTGGTGTGAGATGAAATCTTAAAGTAGTTTTGATTTGCATTTCTCTAATTGCTAGAGATGTTGAACATTTTTTCATGTCTGTTGATTGATTTTATATTTTCTTGTGAGAAGTTTGTGTTCAGCTCCTTGGCCCATTTATTGATTGTTGTTAAGTTTTTTGAGTTCTTTATATATCCTGGAGATTAGTGTTCTATCAGATGTGAGTGTGGCAAAGATTTTTTCCCAGAATGTAGGCCCTCTGTTCACTTCATTGATTGTTTCTTTTGCTGGGAAGAAGCTTTTTAGTTTGAATCCATCCCATTTATTGATTCTTGATTTTACTTCTTGCACTATAGGAGTCTTAACAAGAACAATTTAGAGAAGGAAAATGTTATTTTAGGATCACAGTTTTAGAGGTCTCAGTCCATGCTTGGCTGACTCCAGTGCTCTGTGCCTGAGGTGAACAATATGGTGGGAGGGCATGCAGAAGCAAAGCTGCTTATCACTTCACAGAAGGGAAGCAGATAGGGGGAGAGAATGGGGGACCAAGGACAAAATATAAATCCCAAGGGCACACTCCCAGTGACCCACTTCTAGCCACATCTACCTGCATAGAATTACCACACAGTAATCCATTAAAACTAGATCAATCCATTGATGAGGCCAGACCCCTAATCATTGCCTAAAAGTCCCACCTCAGAACCTGCCTGCATTGGGGATCATGCTTTCAAACCATGAGCTTTCAGGGAGTCATTCCACATCCAAACCATAACAGCTAGTTATCTTTATCTGAGAAGAGCTATAACCAAAATGAATAAGGGCAGATGGAATCTCTGGACCACCATGGTTTTTCTGTCCTTTCTTATCTCTTTTGCATTCTATTTTCCATGGCCAACAACCTGGAGAACCAGCTAAGCCATATGGTAACCATGACCAGGAGATAGGCCACAACAATGTCCTCAATGGCCATCATTAAGATGTTTTATCTCCACTGAGATCATCTGTGCTTGTTAAAGAAAACAAAAGGAAGAAAAAGACTAAACAATCCAAAGTTTCCTAAGAAAAAACCATATGCTTTCAACTATTAATGAATCATTGAACATTATTATTTCAACAGTCTTCCTGGGAGTAAAATGTTTTCCATGTGTGTCATTGCCCAAGATGTCCTAGAAGCTTCTGCCATCTGGAGTAGTTGTTTGATATCTCAAGCTACAATGACTTTTCCAACTTTTTCTAAATCTCCAGAAATCATACAAGTCCTGAAATGCTTATTTTCTCTGAATTTCAATTAACAATGTGGCAGCTGAAGACATGGTTGGTTGGAGAGGTGATTTGGTGAGAACTCTGCTCTGTCTTGGTGTCCTGGAGTAGGCATAATTGTAAACTGTCCCCTGCCTGCTTTCCTTCTCTTCTGTTTTGCCTAGTTAGTTCTTTGTCTTGTACAAGGCCCTGCCCCTTTCAGAAGGCAATGTTCCCACATGATGCACAGCATTGGCAATGTCAAACTCATGCATCTGTGAAAGATTATAACTAAGAGAATGGTGGGGATGAGGGATTTGGGGAACCACCACACATGGTTAGTAGTTTCCTTATAAATATTCCAGTGAAAGTCAATACTTCTCAACTTTTTCTTCCCATTGACCTTATTTCCTTATTTAGAAAATGTGTGTGTGTGTGTGTGTGTGTGTGTGTGTGTGTGTGTGTATAGAGAGAGAGAGACAGAGAAAGCCAGAGACAGAGCATGATATAAGGAATTCTTAGAGTTGGCTGGAATCCTGTAACAAGTGTCAACTCTCTCGTATCCCAGAGTCAGGTGTTCTCTCAGACTCCTAAGCTGACATTGAAGGACTGACTGATTTGGAGACTCTAGCTGACCCTCCAAGCTTGTCTATACAACACTGGAGAAGCCACATCAGTGTTGAAGGTTAGATCAAGGAATTCTCTGAAAAGCTGTGTGATTTGTCCCTAATGAGATGGGGATGGAATGAGGTGTTTCTTTCCTAGTGAGATGGGCTTCCAGAGACCATCACAGACTTTGATATGTGACCCCTTGCATCTGAGCAGGAGATGAGGATAGCTTCTGACCATCCACTAGAGACATCTAAAGAACTTCAGGCTGGCTCACAGTCTATTTTAGGAGTATGGAAACTGCAGTTAAGTAACAGAACCCCCACAGTGAGAGAAGGTGTGGAGGTGCCAAGCCAGGTAGACGTGACATCATCCTGCTGGGGACCTGCAGATGGGAGAGTCCCATGGATGCATATCCCCAAACTAATTGAATATCCCATGGAAGGACCATTCCCCTAGCCAGAAAACACCACCATGAGATCAATGTCAGTGAAGGAAGAGCTCTTTGGTCTTTCTCTCCTAACCATCTTCATACTTCACCCTTCCCATCCGCAAGGATGGAGGGTGGGGCTAATTATGTCAGGGAAAGAAAAATGCTAATCATGAGCTATACCCTGTAAGACTTCATCTGAAGCAGGCCTAGACTTGGAAGGGGGAGTTTGATTTCTAAGCAAAGTTCATGGTTTGATTATCACGTTGGACTACATATCTAAATACTTACATGAAACCGATAGATTAAGTAAACAGAGGTTGATTTATTACCCGAGGATGAGCAGGTAATCTATGATGCCTACTGGAGAACATTTCTAGGTCAGGACCATGGAGCAGATTTGATTAGTCAGTAGGAAAAATGAAGTCATCTTGTAATTTGAGAGTGCAAGAATTCTTTCAATATGCAAGCTTTATTATTATTTTATTATTATTATTATCATTATTATTATACCGGGGATTGAATGCAGGGGTACTTGACCACTGAGTCACATCCCCAGCCCTATTTTGTGTTTTATTTAGAGACAGAGTCTCACTGAGTTGCTTAGCGCCTCACTGTTGCTGAGGCTGGCTTTGAACTTGCAATTCTCCTGTCTCAGCCTCCCAAAGTGCTGGGATTACAGGTTTGCGCCACCGTGCCCAGCTATATTATTATTGTTGTTGGTATTTGGTATTGAACCCAGGGGCACTTAACCACTGAGCAACATCCTCAGACCTTTTAGATTTTTTATTTTGAGATAGGGCCTTTCTACATTGCTGAGGCTGGCCTTGAACTTGTAATTCTCCTGCTTCAATTTCCTGAATTGCTGGTATTACGGGTGTGAGCCACTGTGCTCAACAAGCCATACTATTTTTTGAAAACCAATTTAAACCTTAAAAGGACATTAAAATGATTATTTTTCATTATCAAAGAACCATCATTTCCATACCTACAATGTAACTGTGCTACAGAGTCCAAGAATTTTACTTATAAATATAACAACATATTTATAATAGTATAATATTTAAATAGATCTTACTAAAATAATATCAATAATGACACTATATAAATGTAAGAGCATGCTTGTTTTTTTATTATTGGGGAAACTGCCCCAATATAAAGGTAGATTCCTAACATCTGTGAATGGCAAAGCAACTGTGCACCTTCAGCTATTTATTATCACAATGTTCTTTCCTCTGTGAGGAATGGCTCAAAGCAATCATTCCTGTGTGAAGCAGTGTATTGGTTAATTATTCCTGCATGACCAACTTAATTCTATGCAGTCATTTTGTTATCACTCCCACCTGCCCTTGAGGGTTAGTTAGTGTCAGTGGATCTGGTCTGGCCCTGACTGGGTAGTGAAGCCATCTCTGCTGCACTGGCTCCCATACCTGTGGGTTGGTGGAGGATCAGCTCATCTCAGCAGGGCTCAGCTAGCTGGCTCTGCTTCTTAGTATAGGTCTGGAGCAGCTCTGCTTCAGGTTATCATGACTCAGGTAGCTCTGTCCCATTTTCTAGTCCTTCTTTGGAGGCCAGGGCATGTTCTCATAGTGACAACAGAGGAGTAAGAGGGCAAGTGGAAATGCATGAGGCCTCTTAAGACCTAGGCTCAGAATGGGTACATTGTCACTTCTGGCCATATAGCCTTGGCCAGAGCAAGTCACACCTCCAAGTCAATGTTGGAAAGCAGGGATGGACTGTAGCATGGATAGAGATGCAGGAAGTGATGAAGAATTGTAACTCAAAATATAGTCTCCATAGATCACTGGGAAAAGCTGAAGGCCAGGATCTAAACATTGTATATTGTGACAAGCGGACACTTACTGTTTCTGAATTATTTGTCCCTTTACTGTAAATCTGTCTTAGATTCACAAAAGCAGGGAGGGTGTGATGAGGGAGAGTGTACTGAGCCTGTTCACAGATGGAAGTTCCATGATGTTTTCTTTCGTCATTTGAGAATGAGGTTAGGGATAAGGGGCCAGCTTTGTAATTCTGATCATGCTCTAACATTTGTTATTTTGAAAATCTCTATTTGTCCCCCTACTGTGATAATTGGAGAATGCACTAATAGGGGAGCTTATGTTGGGGCATGTTATTAGCAAGAAGCTGAGAAAACAGTATCCCATTGTCTAATAACTCTTTAGAAGAGAAAAGCATCAGAAGGTTGACTGGACAGTGGTAGCTTGACAAGGAAAGAAAAGTTGGCTGAGCCCTAGAGTCCACTCTAGGGAAGCAAGGAAAAGAAATTTTTATTTATTCAATATCTATAGTATTCCAGGAACTATGGTAGATACTTCGTGGATCATCTGATTTCATCTTTACTAAAACAAATCCATGTGGTAGTCATTAACGTCCCCATTTAATACAAGAGGAAAATGATACACAAAGAAGTGAGCAACTCTCCCAAGGTCACACAGTTAGTACCTGCTGAGGTAAGTGGACATGCTGACCTGTGCTTCCTCCACTGCATCAACTCAAGCCTGAGGTAGAAAGGGTTCTTCAGTATCTCCAGAGCTACCGGCTTCCACCTTACATAACTTGCCACTTTCTTACTGAGACACAGGAAAGAGCACAGTGGGAACAGAGGAGGCAAATGTACACAGAGTGCCTTCTCCTAATGAGACACGTGAAAGCGGTTGCCTGGAACATCTGAGACTCCCAGGAAACACTTCCAGAAACATCTAGCTTACTAATCCTTATGAAATCTTTTCTTTTACACAAAGGCTCCCTGATTCCATGAATGAAAAGTTGATTCTATATCAGGTTTAATTTTTGGGGAGAGAGGAACGTTGCCTTTACCAGTTTCCCATGATTTCTGCCCATGATAGGTGTAGAGAGAGGTATGTTCCCCCTGTGCTTCCGCCTTCATTATTTCAGAAGAAATAAAAACACAGGCTCTGTATTTCACTGTCGTCTCTCATAGGCCAAATGCAGGACAGGGTTACCATGGCGACTGTGGCAGAATTTAGGCCATAGAGGATATTTGGGTCCTGCTGCATCTTTGACCAAAAGTTAAGCCATGTGACAGTGACAGTATGAATTTAGTGACTGTGTGTCTCCCTTTACAGTTAAAAGCATTAAAATTGATCATTTTTCCCTCTCAGATACTTGCTCCTCTTTTCTTGGTACATTGTTTCACATCTAACTCTCCAGTCAGGAGACAGTTTTTCAAATGACGTTCACATGTTCTGCTGTGTATTGTTTTCTGTCTCCCAATGACCTCTCCTAAAGTCCTCCTGGCCTTCTTCTCCAAGACTCACTGAAGACTGCAAAGATCAGTGACTGAGTCAGGGATCCTTAAAATTATTTTTCAACCCACATTAGTTTTCTCTTTGGGGACAACTGGAGGAAATTTGGATATGGATTGAATATTTGATGTGGTGAAAATTAATTGATGTGGAAAGTGGTGATCACTAATGGACCTAGTAGGAGATACACTAAAATGTTGTTAGTATTAATCTCTGGTTATGAGAATATGATATATTTGTTTTCTAATTTTTGCTTCATATTTTTTTACAATCCACATACACTGATTTTGCAATAATAAAAATTATCTTATAATAAAAGAAAAAGTCAATGTTCTCTTTTAATGCTATTAACATTCCAAACCAGTTAAAGTTTGTGATTAAAAATAAGGCACTAAGACAAAATTCTTCTCTTTTTGCACTGCACATGCATCCCTAGAAATTCTGCTTTGTAACCCTTCCAGAATAACTTTTGAATATATTAAGAGGAAAAAACAAAGGAGATAATAGAAATGGATGCCATTCCATTGATTGCTATTATTCCTTCATCCAGAACCTGAAGATACACTAAGTCCATGATGAGAGACTTGATGGTGAATCAAGTCCTTAAAGGGTCACAGCTACCAATCTCGCTTATCATGCAACCTTTAACAAGGGAAATGTCCTACCATCCTGCTCCTTAGCATATTTGAGAACCAGCTGCATCAACCTCAACTAAAACTTGCTAGAAAATCAGAAACTCAAGCCCCACCCTAGATTAACCAAATGAGAGCCTTCATTTTGGTAAAATTATGAGGTGATTCAGATAAACATGAAAATTGGAAAAGCATTGCCACCTCCAGGCCTGAAGATAGGTCTTATTTTCTAGACACTGGGGACCCAGGAATTCTTGGCTACAACTCATATCTCATCAGATCTGTGCTACACTCTGCAAATAGTAAATTTTTCAATCAGTCCAGAACATGATAAAAATGGTCCAATGCTCAGCTCTGGTGGTACTATAATCAGCACTTGTCCCCTTTAGCATGACTTGCTCTGTTACTTCTGTTATAAATGCTTCTCAACTGCTGCATACCAAATTGGTCCAAAATGTAGTGACTAAAAACAAGCGTTTATCTCACAGTTTCTGAGGATCAGGAAAACTCAATTCAGCTTAGATGGCTGGATACCAGCAAATAAAAATATAGGTTGCAAAGTGAAATTCAAATTTTATATAATTAATAAACTTTTCAATCCTATTGACATTTGGTAGATACTTAAAACTAAAAACAAAATTATTTTTTATCATTGTGTCAAGATTTCTCATGAGGTTACAGCCAATCCGTCAACCAGGACAGTTGTCAACTCAGAGCATCTCAAAGACCATGTGAAAGTGAATTTTATCTGCCAATTTGACTAGAACATGGCGTGCCCACGTGTTTTGTCAAAATATTATTCTGGGTGTTTTGTGAGAATGTTTTTGGTTGATATTAACATTGGAATGGCAGATTGAGTAAAGCAGAGTGTCTTCCCTAATGTAGGTGGGCCCCATCCAATCAAAGACAAGAAGAGAACCAAAGGCTGACCCTATCACAGTTAAGGGGAAATTCCTCCTACTAACTGCCTTGAACTGGGACAACTTTTTCTTACCTTCAGACTTGAACAGAAACATTGACTTTTCTTGGATCTGAAGCCTACTGGCTTTTGGATTGAAACTATATCATTGCCTTTCTTGGATTCTGGATTGCTAGCTGGCTGACTACTAATCTTAGGATTTCTCAGCCTCTAGAACTGCATGTTCCTTATTTTAAAAGTCTCCTTATATGTGTCCTATTGATTCTGTTTCTCTGAACTATTCTTACATATACAATCTCTCACATGGAGCTCTTGCCATGTGTGTCTCTCCCCAGGACTACCCTGTGACATGGCTGTTGACGTAATTCTGAGTTGGCCATGCATAAAAGAATAAGAGAGGACACACCCAGGGTGGAAGCTAGTTTTCTTATAATTTCATCTTGGAGGCAATACTAATACCTGAAGGCTTCTGTCAGATTCTATTCACAAATCAGTCCATACAATTCACATGCAAAGGGAAGAGATTCCACAAAAATGTTTTTCAGTAAGCAGGAATTATTTGGGCCATATCAGAAGGTGCCCAACACTTACTTTCTTCTTCTCACTGTCATGAAAATATAAGTTAGAAGCAGGTATAGGCTCTTATTTCCAATTTTTTTTTAAAGTCAGTTTATTTTAATTGACACAAGATTGCACACATTTATGTGAAATTTTCAATTTATATTCAGGAAACTCATAAAAGTTAAAATATATTAGTGGAGAATTTTGAGCCTTATGGTTGAAGATGATGGCCTATTCCAATGATAGGAAGGCAGTGCAGGAAGCCCTGAAAAAAAGCTAAGGTAGCAGGAAGGTCCCATATAGACTGATGGTTTCCTGCTTAGGGATCTGCTACAGGGCAGCTCAGTTCTTGACTCCACCACCAACACTTCTGTTGAGTTTCACTTTGAGGTTGTGATATAGACTCCATGGTCATCTTCATCTGGTCAAAATTACATGCTATAATTGAAAGAAAATATCACAACCTTATTTTACTTAGCATTTGAAACAAAGTATGTTTAGACAGTAGAGAAAGCAGAGGTATGAGGCAGAGGATATATTCTAGAAAAGACCACCCAGAAGGGAACTCTCTTCTAAACTGTACTCCCAGGGCTCTTGTCCACAGAGAGAAAAGTGAATCCTTTTCTTCTATGATGCCCCTCCCCTTGCTGCTCATGGAGAGGAGTCACAGATGTTGTTGCACCACAGAACAGCTCAATTCTGAATTCAGTCATACTCAGAGCATTTTATGAGAGGGAATAGTGAGAGCAAATATAAAGGGAGAAATAAAATGGTAGTAATGAAGGGCTCTGAGCCAAAAGCACCATTAGAATAAGAGCATGAAATGAAATACTTTTAACCATCTTTAGGTCTTTTTGCTTTTGTTTTGTGTGTTTTTTTTAAACTATGCTATGCAAACATGAAGAAATTATTTTTAACTTCATTTGAGCAAGCTATGAAGAGCCAACTCTTAATAATGATAATCACAAAAATAAAGGTAATTCCATGGCAGCACATCAACTTAATTCTCTCAAAACAAAACATCTTTCCAAAGCTTCCATTAAGTATGGTCTGGCCTTGTAAGCATGTATGTATCAGATTTAAAAAATAAAGAGTAGAAACAATTGAACTAAGTGGTTTTTGCATTGAATTCTCAGAGAATTTTGTATATTGTATAACATCATCTGGATCCCCAAAGTGGTCTACTCATTTAAGGATAGGATGAAATTGGAAACAGATTCAATATGGAGATATCCTTAGTGACCTGAGAATTTTCCTTTTACTTAGGTTATGAAATTTGGATAACATCCCTTCTTTAAATTTATTGCAGAAACAATACTTACTGAATACTTCTGATGTGGCTCTCTGCAAGACTTGACAGAATGAAATATTTCAATCAGGGGTTCTTGACTTGTTTCTCTGTGAGGTAAGTATCTTTTTGGCAATATGGTGAAGTCTATGGACACCGCTGCAGACTAATGTTTTTAAGTGCATAACACATACAAAAATGTCTAACAACAATCATTAAAGTAAATATTAAAAATTAGGCTGTACAGTAAGTAATCCATGTGCCTCTTTATTAACCCATTAAGTAACTAAATCTAGTGGCAGGTCTAAGAACTCTCACAATTTTGAGCTAGTACTGAGCATTGTATGTGATATTTTGAGACATTTGCCATACCCATTTACAGGAAAACATACACACACGCACAAAAGGCAAATTTAACACACAATTTGAGGAGATAAGTGGACTGCAAGTCTAGAAGCAACTGTACAAGGACACTAGACACCTGGAAACAGGTTTGGGTGAGATTCCAGAGAATCATGAACAAGAAGACTTTCTACAGAAATAAATAATGATAAATCATTGGAGTGTTGTTAGAAGCAAAATAATGCAATTGAGAATGTGATGTGAGAATACTTACCCAAACTATTTCTTGAAAAGTTAAATACTAGCTAGGCGTGGTGGTGCATGTCTGCCATCCTAGCAACTGAGAGGTTTAGGCAGGAGGAGTAAACGTTCAAGGCTGGCCTCAGCAACATAGTGAGACACTCAGCAACTTAGCACGACTCTGGTTCAAAATAAAAAAAGTGCTGTTGATGTAGCTCAGTGGTAAAATGTCCCTGGGTTTCATCCCCAATACCAAAAAAAAAAAAAAAAGTCAAATAATTATTGTTCCTCAATTAAATTTTTACAAATGTATGAACCTTTTACTCTTAAATAACTGGGACCTGAAGAATGCATCTTGCATGTAATTTCTTTGTAATGCAATGCTCTTGCTTACTAACTGTAGGGAGACTCAATAGTATAAGGAGCCCCAACAGAGTCTGCGTTAATCTTTGGTGACTACTATATTTCAGGTGTCATGTTCATGGCAATGGCTGAACACTGAGCCATTGATCAACTGCCAAGCATTCAATCCAATTTATTTGTTGAAATGGCTGGGACAACTAGGCAAGTGCCACTACAAATGCTTAACCACAGAGCTGGGTTAACCATTCATCCATCAATTGATTTTTTTTTTTTTGGCTCACATGACAGCTGGGAAACAAGAATAATATCCTAGCAGTCCATTCTTTGGCATTCTGACTCGGCTGCTCAGGTGAGCAAGTACCCTTCTTCCTTTTCTGCCTGGTGTCATCTGTAGCAGTTCTTAGGATCTGCAGTGACACTCCTGGAATTGATGAGTCATGATTCTCCACCGGTCTTGGTAAAGTAATTATAATTCTCCAAACTCAGTCCCCAGGAGTCCATCTTAAAGAGCACTGGTAGCCAAAGAAACAGTTCTGTAGAAGACAACCATATCCTTGACATGCATCTTTCAGAAGCAAAACGGATATCCTTAGTATCTCACAGAGGAAGCCCATAATTTCTGTCTTCTTGCATCATATCTTGCAGGGATTCTTGGAGTATTGTTTGCACAGTCATCCATCAAATCTTTAGTTTAGGTCTGCCTGTCTTTAATCTCCTCCTTTCACCCTTTGCATTTCTTCATCATGTAGATTGACAAAGACTTTCTCTGAGAAGGAAGAATACTTCCTCTATCAAAGGCAAGTGGAATGAAGAAAGGCAAAATCTGTCCTGGCAGTAGCTGAACTTGCTTTGGAGGACTGAGTGATGAGGGAAGCTATGAATGGTTCCACATGAATCATTTTTGCCTTCTCTCACAAAGTCCTAAACCTGGGCAAGACTGAAGAAAGCCTTTGAAGCCATCATTTTAAAAGTGATCATAGAATAAGTGACTAACTAAACTAACTCTTTCAGTTATGACAGTAACACATAAACTGGAGTCAGGAAAGGGAATATGTTGACTTCTTTGATTGAAAAGCTAGAAGATTATATCATCTTCAGGAGCAGGTGCATCCAGGTGTCACATGGTATATTACCCAAATATCTTGTTTCTTCTATTTTCTCTTGACCTTATCTCCGTGCAACTTCTATCTAAGTGGTGGTGGCAAAGTTGGTCAGCAATGTTTCCAAGTTACAATGTCAGCGTAAATATATGCTTCTTCCCTCAGAATGTCAGGTAATGTTCCAGGGCTGATACACCTTGGCCCAGAGTAGGTCACATGACCATGTCTGAAACAACCTCTCTGACGGTGGCTGGCTGTGCCTAATTTTTGTTCCCTTGAAATGGTATGGGCTGTAAGTGTGTGCACTGGGGACAGAGGGATGGTTCTCCAAAGACACCAAGATGCTATTGCCAAGTAAAGAGTTGAAAGGATATTTGCCAGTAAGGAAAAGAAAACTATGCCCCAAATCCTCCAGGCTTGTCGCTGACTTAAGAATGAACCAGCCCTGTCTCTACATAAAACACAAAATAGGGCAGGGGATGTGGCTCAGGGGTCGAGTGCCCCTGAATTCAATCCCCGGTACCAAAAAAAAAAAAAAGAATGAACCAGGACCCGTTGGTGTAGTTGGCTACTATTCTGCTTTGGCCTCTGCTGGAACCTGGTAAGAGGATGAGGACTTCAGAACTCTTAGGATTACTCCTTTCACACACTAACCTCTGAGTGATTCATACTGCCATCCTGGTCCCTGAATTCTGGATTAGATGGGAACCTAAACTTTTCCTGTCCTTACCCTATTGCTGTTGGCCTGGGACTTACTTCCTGCTCTGTTCTTTTCAGCCCAGTCTCCTAGGGCCTTTCTCTGTTGTTTTCCTGGACACAATGCTTATTCTGTTTGGCACTCCACCTCGCACTTCCAGCTTCACCAGTCCTGCTGGATCCTTCTTCCCTCTAGTTTTGCTGAACCTTGTCTTGGACTGAGGTGTCATTGATCAAGTCCTCATGGTAGCTTCTCCTTTGGGTCCTCATAATTCCCTCCACACACCTTTATACCCTTTGACTGTATTTCTATGCACTCAGTCCTTTATGGCAGGGTTCTACTCACATCTGTGAGCCAATACCAATATCACTGTACTACAAACAGAACTCATTCATTCAGCAAACAAAATCAGTTTTGCTTTAGAGCTCCATAATTGTGTTGTTAAAAAACCCATATTCTCAAGAATATAAACTCTTTATTGTGGTTTTCAAGAACTCTGAGTACCTCTCTAGTCTTGTCTCGTCTCAGCATGTTAATCACTTATTGCTCATAATATGTAACCACATTTCAGTGGCACACAATAATAAGCACTCACTCCACACCTGGAGGCTGGCTATAGCTTGCAGAGCCAGGCTGGGCTGGGCTCCAAGCTGCAGATTGTGTTCAGGTCTGCTCCGCATGTCTCTCCATCTCCTTACACCAGCACTTTTTCAAGATAGATATGTTATTCTTTGGGTGAAATGCAGGAGTATGAGAGGGCAAGTTCAAATTCATAAGCAAATTTCAAATCTTTGGTCATATTGGCTGAGTATAATTAACCAAAGCAAGTCACATGACAAAAACTGAAATCAAGTAGCAGGAAAATAACTCCACCCATGGAGATGGAGTAGGGAGAATAAACAACTACCTTCCTGCTTTCTGACTGAACTCCAGCCACTCTGTGTCTCTCCTGTTCTTTGAATCTGCTGCCTCAGGGCCTTTGCAATTATTTTTCCCTCTGCTTTTTGCAAATTCTGGTTCCTTTGATTCCTGCCTCAGGGCCTTTGCAATTATTTTTCCCTCTGCTTTTTGCAAATTCTGGTTCCTTCTTTTCACCCAGGGCTTACATCAAGTGCTACCCATCCAGGGAGATCTTCCCTGACTAGCCTTCTCAAAGCCTTTATTTCTTTATTTCTTTATTTCTTTATTTATTAGTACTGGGGATTGAACCCAGGGGTGCTTAACCACTGAGCCACATCCTCAACCCTTTTAAAAATACACTTTATTTAGAGATAAGGTTTTGCTAAGTTGCTTAGGCCCTCACTAAGCTGCCAAGCCTGGCTTTGAACTCATGATCCTCCTGCCTCAGCCTCCTGAGTTGCTGGAATTTCAGGCATGCACCACCATGCCTGGCAAATTACTTTTTTATTATTATCTCTTTTTTATTATTATCTCCAAACCCCATGCACAGGAATGTAAGCATCACCAACACAGTTGTGTTCACTCTGAATAGCATCTGTTCTTAGAAAGCTTATGGTAAACATTTGCTGAATTAAATTGGATTATAGTGATAATACAATGATTGATAAAAATGATGAAAACAAGCCTTTTAAATGCTGGTTTGTTGTTATGGTTTGTATGTGAGGTGTCCCCCAAAAGTTCACGTGTGAGACAATGTGAGGGTATTCAGAGGGTAAGTGATTAGGTTGTGAGAGCCTTAAACTAATCAGTGAATCAATCCATGATGGGATTAACTGAGCAGTGGCTGGAGGCAGGTAGGGTGTGGCTGGAGGAGGTGGGGCATTAGGGGTGTGGCTTTGGGGCATATATTTGTATCTGGTGAGTGGAGTCCCTCTCTCTGCCAGCTTCTCCCTGCCATGCACTCCACTATGATGTTCAGCCTCAACTTGAGCTCTGAGGAATGGAGCCTGCTGTCCATGGACTGAGATCTCTGAAACCATGAGCCCCCAAATAAACTTTTCTTCCCTTAAAATTGTTCTGGTTAGATCTTTTAGTCACACCAGTGAAAAAGTTGACTAAAACATTTGTCTACCCTTTTCTTTTTACCTGCTCAAATGTCTCTACCTCTGCCACTTCCTTTGGGCTTGACTTCATTGGCCCCTTCTGTTTGTAGCTCAGTTCACAACTGTTAGAGTTTAGCTGAAGCCCAGTGGAGCAGCAGCCCCTCAAATCAAGAAGTGGCATGCCCTGCGATGCCTGACTGAAACTATGCCAGTGGTCCTTGTTTAAATCAAAAGAACTTTACAAAATAGACACTTCAGAGTGTGTAGGTGTGAATGAGAAAGAGTGCCACCTCTAGACAAGTGCAGCCACAGAATGGATGGATCACTTGACAAACTGACCATACCTTTGTGCTAAGAGAAAAAGGTCCCTTCCTCTGGGCAACACTCTCCTGTGCCAGGGCATACAGCTTAGCCTACAGAGTATGACCTGAACTTGAGCTCCCCTCCAGCACTGCTGCGGGGTCCTTTAGGCAATGTCCAAACTGAATGACTGCCTGGGTCCATGAAAACCAACTCATATTTCTTAATTATTGGATTATAGTAAATCCAAATCAGGTAGAAAATCCCATATTTTAAGAGAACAGTCTGCATCCATTGAGTTTTTAATATGTTCCAGAGACTGCAAAGCACCATGAATACAGCAAAACTCTAGAAAAATTATGGTACCTAACTCAGGGATTTTTTAGAGTTTTTGGAGAAAATGTATAAGAAAATATTTATAATTAATAATATTATAAAATATTCATACTAATATTAATTATAAAATCATATTTAATAATTGCTACTAGTTCTAGTAGTACTATAGGGCCTTATTCACTCATCCAGGCTCATGCCAGAGTCCCTGGCACCTAGCACCATGGCCTCTGCTTGCTCACATCTCTGGTTGCTCATCATGAAGAATGAACCCCATTTCAATGTGCCAGACCAGCTTGTCTAGGCACTGCATGTGAGACCTTCAAGCAGCCAGGAAAGTCTATGCAGGCAGCTGGCTGACCCCAGCCAGACACACTTTCATTCTTCCCCTAGCCTGGCTTGCATGGTTAGACTCACCTGAACAATTGTGGGATTGTACAGGTAAGAAAAAATTGCACGTGCCCTGTGATTCAGTTATAAGGCTCACAAGCAGGACTTGTGTCATTTATTTTCTTTGTTTCTCCTTCAGTTTTTGAACTGCCTGTTGCTTGGGGTTTGGGTCATGCCCACAGTGTGGTATCTCAATATGTGCTTGGAGAGGCCTGATAGTCACTGTTCTGAAGCATGTCTTAATGGTACCTGACCAGCCCTTTCTTTGCGTTCCAAAGGACCTGTGAAATATCCCCTCCTACTACTTGCTCTACAATAGTCATCTTCATTTTCAGAACAAAGTACTTAGTAAACAGACATAAGCCCAGACTTTTTCCACTCTGCTCTGTAATCCTGAGGTGGGGATACAAATGGGTGCCTTTGGCAAGCTCCTCAGTTTTGAACAATTCCATCCTCTGTCTTTTGTCCCCTCAATCTTTGGAGTGGCAACTGTTTCTGAAGTTTATCACATCTGCTCCAGCAACCTCATTTTGCTCTTTCAGTATTCCAATTGCATAATCCATTCTGCATTAAATCTATTCTTTTTGACATACCTACCATGGTTTCAGTTTTTCTAATTTGGATCCTGACTGATAAAAAAAAAAAAAAAGGTCAAATGTGTTTTGATCTCAACTGAACTTGATCTCTCAGTGTGAAGCAGCTGTTGCATAAAGATGCTGTTTTGGTGGAGGAATGGATTCTTGTTGAAGGTCAGCCAATATTTCCAAGTTTGGCCTCAGGCCAATCACTTCACCTCTGTGGGTCTCCATTTATTTACCTGCAAAATGAAAAGCTGAATTCCATTACTTCTAGAGTTCCTGCCACCTTAACTTTCTGTGATTCTGTGGCTTAATCATTTCAACCTCATCCTAAATTTCTAGGGAGTAGTCTGCTATATCTTTGAATTCTCTCTTTAATTGACCTCTTTACATCTCTTAATCACGTTAGAAAATTCTTCTTTCTCATCGACCTTTCTTTCCTTCACAGAGCAATCTTTTTGTACCCTAATTCCAGTTAGATTATTTCTTGGCTAGACTGGTTTTCCCAGAGAGAACTCAAGCAGCAGACAGTATTACGCCTTTCTCTCTAGGCAGCTTAAGAATGGCTTTGCCTCATGTCTTAACTCAAAATGCCTAAACTCTTCTCTAACCCTGTGAGTTCTGTGCTAAACCACTGTCTCTCTTAGGACAAAGCTGCACGTTTTAGCTATTACTGCTGGCAAGTCAATATTCTGTCTACACGCTCTTCCTGACACGATGGAGCAATAATAACAATAATGAAAAGAATGGACTAAATGCATAACAGATGCCCGAGTGCAACCTGAGGTGAATGATTGTGGATAAGAAGTTGTCATCACTTACCTCACAAACATCCAGCTGGCACTGACACGTAATTTATATGGAAATGTGGATCACACCCACAACTAACCTCAAGCACCAAAAAGAAATATTATGCCTTATTATCATTGGTGAAACCAATGATACACTCAGGGCCTCTCCTCTCCCACAGCATACACACACACATACACATGCACACACACACCAGTTTCAAGCAGGTTTTCCTGCTAGGGCTTAGTTCATCTCTGTGCCAGTTGGTCCAATTTTATGCTTTGGGAATGAAGCCAGAATTTGTGGGCAGAAAGGCTAAGCAGCTGATGAGTCCTCATCAATGAACCATACCCTTTATCCATCACCATGGGCCTTCCACTGAAGCCACCATAGCTACTAAGTAAGAGACATACTTTATTGTTGGGAAGATGAAAAAGAAGAGATAAAACCAGAACCCAGACTTGATTAATGTTGCTGGAGTCTTCTCTTTCCAGGCATTCTGTAGTCACTCTTTCCCACTGCAAGATTCTCAGGAAATAACAGTGGAAGAATTATTTTGTTTGTTGTTGTTGTTGCTCAATTTGGATCTCTCAAACTTTTTTTTTTTTTTTTTTTTTTTGAGGGACGAGAGCTTCCTATGTTTCTCAGAGACACAACAGATAAGAAATTGTATATGCCTGCTACTATGGTTTGAATATGGTCTGTCCCCCTGAAAGTCTTGAAATTTGATTGCAGTTGTGGTAGTTTAGGGAGATGATATCTTTAAAACAGAATTATGTTGTTAAGAGGGATCAATGATTTTCTGGCAGGAGTGGGTTTGTCTTGGAGAGCGGGTTGCTATAAATAGACGCTGCCCCTTGTACTTTATCCCTCTGGATGCATCCCCATTCCCTTCCACATCCCACCATGTAATGTTGCATGAGAAACTGAGCAGATGACAGTATCATGCTAATGTGCTTCCTAACCTCTAAAACTGTGAGTCAGAATAAACTCCTTTCCTGTATAAGTTACCTACTTAGGCATTCTGTTATAGCATCAGGAAATGGACCAAGACACTCACTGAGGAGACTTTCTCATTTCTGGCCTAAATACTAATAACACTGCTATCCTTCTAGGGTGCTCTTCAAGAACAATTTAACTTTTCACAACCTATCAAGAACTGGAGAGAATGTCAAAAGGAGAGAGGGTACTTGAGTTCAGATGCCTAGTACCGAAAATTTTTCCGACTTAGATCTATGACAACAACAATGCCTCATGTGATCGTCGATGCTATAATTTTTAAATTCCCTCCCCCATCAGCATTGGGCTTTGAACTCAGTGTTTCCTGCATGCTAAGGAAGTGCTCTACCACTGAGTTACATTGCTAGCCCTTTTTAAAATTTTATTTTGAGACACAATCTTGCTAAGTTCTGAAGCTGGCCTCACATTTGTGATCTTCCTCAGCCTCCTAAGAAGCTGAGATTACAGGTGTGCATAACCACACTCAGCCCTGCTATAATTTTAAAGGCAGAAATTTCGTTCCATTTTTATCCTTATCTTACAGTTCACTTTATTTCCTCCCTATCTCATTTTATGCCGTTGCAAAGGACCATTTTATAGAATTCTGTAAGTGTGTGGCAAGGCCTTGTAGATTTCCTAAAGTTTATCATCACTTCTTTATGTTGTTTCATACATCTGTTGATAGATCTTTTATTAAATTTAGCTCAGAGAAACTGACTGGTTCAATTAGTTGTCTGTGTTAGTCTGCTTTTTGTCACCATGATCAAAATACCTGGCATGGACCACATAGAGAAAGAAAAGTTTATGGGGGCTCATGGTTTCAGATAGTCCATAGTTTCATTGCCCTGGGCCTGAGGTGAGACAACACCTCAGAGGTAGAGGGCATAGTGGAGGAAAACTGCTCAGCTCATGGCAGCCAGGGAGCAGAGAGAGAAAGGGCAAGGAGCCAGGGACAAATTATAATTCCCAAGTGCATGCCCCCAGTAACCTACTTCTTCCAGTCATGCTCCACATGCCTATAGTAACCACCCAGTTATTTAGTTAAACTTTTAATTCACTGAATGATTTAATTTAATGATCAAGTCACAGGCTCTCATAATCTAATCATTTTACCTGTGAACATTCCTGTATTGCCACACGAGATTTGGGGGGTACATATCACATTTAAACCATAATATTATCCAAAAAGATGGGCTTAATGATAAAGAAACCAACATTTAAATTCTTATAAGACCAGTATAGTAGAGGTAAGGGACCAAGAGGAGGAAGGATGGAAAGGAAAGAGGGAGATACTGGGGAATGAGATGGATCAAATTATGCATGTAACAATGAAGCTCAGTATTATGGAAAATTACAATGTACCAATAAAATGATCTTAATAAAAAGATAAATTCTTATTCATCAGAATTCTTGGTTAAGTCCTTTGTTGATAACAATATTTGGCATTATCATTGATGGTCAGTCTCCTATCCTTAAAATGGCTCTATTTTTCCCCCTTGCTTTTATGTGATATTCCTTGAGTAATGACCAAAGATCATCAAGGCTGGTGGTGAGGTGATTGGCACTAGGCCAGTGCAATCAGTCAAAATTAAGAGATAGGAAAAATATAATAAGCTCACTTATAAGATAGTAAGTCTTTTGATTTAATGGATGAATGAGCAGTGAATCCATATACTGCTACTGATGGCTTTAAACTATGTCCACAAATTGTATGATACTCCTTCCTTTAAGAAGTAGAGCTTAATTCTAATTTCTTTGAGTGCATGTACTAAGTAACTCATTCCCAGTGAGTAGCATATGTTGTTTATGACAACGGGGAACCTCATCAAAGGCACTATCACTTCAACCTTTCTCTTTTGGGTCACTCACTCTGGAGAAAGACAGAATAAGGTCCCACCAGACAGCCTGTGGAGCCTACATATCAAGGCAATAAGCATTTCTATCAACAACCAAGTAAATTAGCCATCTCAAAACTGATTCTCCAGTCCCCTCTAAGTATTCATGTTTTGATTATAATGCCATGAGAGACTCAGAAACAGAGCTATCCTTTCTAGAATCCCTGCCCCATAGAAACTGTGAGGCAGTCATTGCTGAAAAAGTCTCTAGGTTCTGAGGGTAATTAATTATGCAACAATAGATAACTAATACACCTCTGAGCTAAGCAATACTTTCTGTGTGTCTGAAATGTTGAAACCTGAACCTATTGATTAACTGGAGGAAAAGGTGTTCATTGCAATCAGTTGATGGTCTGATCCCTTTAGGGAGAGAAGTGATTGGTATAAAAGCAGAGTCCTTGGGAAAGCTGCAAACAGCAGTAAAAAGCATTGGAGAAATCTCTGGTGAAGGTAGTGGGTATCACTGAGGAAGACCGCAATTATCAAGGAGTTTTGGATGGTGATAGAAAAGGAAGTAAGGAGAAAATAAGACATAAAATGCTTTCCCCCAGCATTTACCAGACCAAACTGAATCAAACCAAACAACAAACAAAATAAAACAAAACAACTCTCAGGGGCATTCACATGCATAGATTTGCAAGTTAATGTTTTCAAAACAGAAAAGCTTAATTCAAACCCAGTTTGAATATCTTAGCAGGAATGAGGAATGTCTATAGCTGCAGTAGGAAGATTACTATTCTTTGATACCCCCGATCCAGGGTCCTGCACTCTCCCTTGTGTTTTTTCTCTGCCCTGCCAACACCTTTGCAAATAGATCTTGGATTAATCACTCCTTGAATTGCTTAATTGGAGAGTATCATCTCTTTCTTGCTGGGAAGGTCATTAGAGGTGTTCCTGAAGCCCCACAGTGCTGGCCATCTCAAGAACAGGGTCACATTATTTCTATTGCTGCTCTTAGCAGAGCGCTAGACCCACCAAAGGCAGTTGGCATATGTTTGCTAAGTACACGAACAAATAAGTCCAGAGCAGATGGAGTCAAAATGCAAGGAGGAAGGGAGGGAGAGAAAACCCATTCACGACAGAGGTGTTTGGTGTCAATCTGAGTTATGTGCTCCATCTCTGATACTATGGAGCTTGGGAATAGCATAGAAGGTTGCATAGCTCTGGATTCTTTTGAGAGGAAACCTGAACAAAGACACACAGAGTTTTGTGCCTAAGAGCCAAGACTTTGAGGTCAGCAGATCCTGTTGGATCTGTATTCTCTCTTTCAAGTTTTATAAACTTAAGAAATTTAATTTAAACTTTTGTAATCTCAGGTTTTTCATGTATAAAATGAGGATAATAGTACCTACCTCTAAGTGTTATTATAAGAATATAGAGATCATGTTCATAAAGCCCTTAAGAGTAGGGTCAGACCCTGGGACAGAGCTTCATAAATGAATGCTTTTGTGTGTTTTCCCCATCCAATAGCATTATAATTCCACCGAAGGTACACAAAAGCTAAAACTTAAGTCATATAAAAGCTTATGCCAATGATCTTTGAATTATGTGTCCCCCTTCATTTCATAATATAAATCTTATACTCAAAAGACCTTAGCCCTTCCTTAATCATGATCATTCAATAGATAGTCATGGGTGGGTTAAGCATTTCCACCATTTTCCCCTATGTTAACCATACTTCTGCCTCAAGCATTTGCCCTTACTGCTCTGTCTACCTCAAAAGCTCTTCTCTCAGATACATATGTCACCATGATTCACTTCATTCAGATTACTATGCAAATATCACCTTTTCATAGAAGTCTTTCCCTTTTCTGGCTTTATTTTACTTTATGGCCCTATAATTATCTTGTATATAGATAGATTTACTTCCTGGAATATTTTCTGTTTTCTTTGTCACAATGTAAGACCAGGAGAGCAATGACTTTGTATTATTCACTGTTGAGTTGCCTAGAACAGTGCCTGACACTTACTGGTACTCAATAAATACTTGAAGAATGAATTTATAAATGAAAATCTAGGAGTTACAAGGTTAAGAGTGTGTGATATTATCTGACTAAAACTTGCAATTTACTTTCTTGCATTTGGCCATCTTTTTCTTCCCACCTTGAATAACCTTACTTGATATTTTTTAATCATATTGATCTTCAACTCCCAGACCATGTCCCAATTTCTTCCAGGAATATTTGTTTAAACAGTGTAATTTGCATCAATAGATCTCTTTTCTGACACCCTTCAGAGAGATCCTGGTTAGTGAGAAACAAGTGAACAAGAAAAGCTATGCAATGTATCTGCGATGCCTAAGAAAGATGAATTTGTCCCAGGGAGGCAATATCTATTAAATCTCTTTAACCTAATTGCTTTGTGACTAGTAACAAGGACCCACAAACTCACCTGTTGTTTGCTTCTGTTTACCTCTTAGACCCACTCAAGCTGGCACGTCAGGGGGCAGGGAGCGAGTATACAAATTGGCCAAATAAATTTCAGCTGGTGCCTGAGTCCTGCCGAAATCATTTTGAATATATGACCTATCCAGTTAACAAATCTGCCCAGCCTTCAAGATAAATAGAGTAGCTTTCTGATGAGATAGGTGAGGCATACTTAAGCCATCACAATCCTGTTTCAGGCTCTGAAGGACTAGGAAATTACTGTTGTCATGAAGTGAGAGAAAAAGAGCACAGGCTGCATTTTTAAAAAATCATGTAAAGGACAGAAAATTGGCCTAAGGATCAGAGGGTCTGGGTTCAAGTCTTGCCTCCATCTCATACAAGCTCTTTCTTGAGCAAATTGCTTAATTTACTTGAAGCTCAGATCTTTTTCTTTTGAAAAACTGAGAGTAGTACTTAGCCAACTTTCTCCATTATACAAGGATGTTCTAAAGACCAAGTAACTTACTATATGTGAAATGACATTTGAGCTGTGAAGAGCTTTATAAATATTAGTGAAGTGTACCCCAGCTCCTGCGCCCAGCTATTGTGCTCTTAGCCACTGCAGTGTGCTGCCCTGGGAGTGGTAAGTGCTTCCATACCCTAAAGGTGATGAACTTGTTTGCTAGGGCTAATACAGAGTGTCACAAACTTGATGGCTTAAACAATCGAAATTTATAATCTCTCATTTCTGTTAAGGTTGGTTCTTTCACAGAACTGCAAAGAAAATCCATTCATACCTCTGCTTTAACTTCTGGTGCTTTGCTGACAGTCTTTGGTGTTCCTTGACTTGTCAAAGCCTCACCCTGACCTTTATCCTCACATAGTATTCATCCTGCTGTGTGTCTGTATGTCCAAACCTCCCCTTCCTTAAGAACACCCACTCTGATGACCTCATCTTCACTAGTTACATCTGCAATAACCCTATTTCCAAATAAGGTCCCACACTGATGTACTGGAGGTTAAGACTCAACATATAAATTTTATGGGAGATACAATTCAACCTCTAACAATAATGTACCCATAATGCCTTGTCTGAAAATATCACTGAGAATCAAAATTGTTTCTGGGGTTAATTTAACCTATCTTCCCTTGGGATATGTTCCTCTCTCCTCTAGCCCACTTCCAGCATACTCCTGTTATAATTCCCTTTTGGTTTTTCAGACATCAGAAAGAGAGAGATGGGAGTGGTTTGCCTCAGAGAGATGAATATTTTATCACTCATGTTGATTATAAAAAGCAAAGGGTTGGGGATGTAGTTTCTAGTGTCGTGTTCGCCTACCATGTGTGGGTCCTGAGTTCAATCCCCAGCACTGAAAATAAATAAATAAAAGGACTAAGTTTTAGTGAATTTTATTATTGGTATTAAATTCACTATAGACAATGCATCCCTTTACAGCCAGTACCCAGGACAGATTGCTCCCACTGTTCTGCCCTTGGTAAAATACAGCCAGATCTGCCAATATATATTTTACCTCACCAGTGGGAACAACACAAATTATGTCCCAAGAGGCTCCTCAGTCCCTGTGCAAACAAAATTTCACCAAGACTCATCTACAAATGAGTGAACAGGTCCAGATATGCCTGTTAAGAAAAAGTATCCAAAACTTGTATAAAGGCCAAGAGTACAGCCTGACCTTTAAAAGACGTAGGAGGGTACAGTGTAACAAGCCCACCCAGGCATTATTCACCTGTGTGTGGGCATATACTTTTTACAGCTCAGCTATTTATTGCTAATTAAAGACTCCGACTCTGAGTTCACATGTTCACTTGTAGGTCTTGTCCAGTAGAAAAGATAACTTCTGCAAGCTACTGACCTAGTCACTTATTCTGCTGTTTTTTTTCCCTTAAATGCATATAAATACCTAGTTCCTTAAAATATTATTTTCATCAAATTTGCCATCTTAGTGGGTCTATAATTAAGGAATTGACACATCTTTGTCACCAGCCAAAATGCACCAATCGACAATAGGAGAATATATCTCAGGTTATAACTGAATTTTTACAGTGTGTGGCTTGTTTCTCCAGAACTGCTCAATGTCCCAAAGTAGGGTGGATGGAGACACTGATATTCTTTTGTTGAAAACATTTCTACTTCCCTTTCAATCCTAGGAGAAATGAAAGGAGGAGGTTAAAGTCTGCTCTACTTCCTGCTTCACATTTCTTTACTCAGTCTGAAAAAGAGGGCTAGAGGAAGGGAGAGGGACAATTTTGTTCATAGATGTGTATGAAGCATCTAGAAGTTGATGATGGAGTAGAAAGTACAGTGAAGTGTCACACAGGGGCACGCACACTAATTTCTGGGCTGATGGTGACTGAACAGAGAGGGAACATCAAATCTCACAGGTGGAAAAACCAGGAAAGATACTAACTGGGAGTCTGTTCATTCTGTCTAGGACTTTTTGCAGGATTCTTAAGTGAATCCACTTTTTGTTTGTTTGTTTTTGCTTTTTTAAAAAACCTAACCAACAAGAAATTACAAGAATTGATGGAAAATTCCCTGTTTCACTAAAATTTAAAATTAAAAGTTCTTTTAAAGCTCCAAAATTGATCATTGCTGTGCACATTTTCAGGTTTAGGTTATATGAGATGTTAAAATGAAAGATTTGGCAGAGACCCTTATGCACCAGATATCAGATATTAAAACTGAGTTGTAAAACAGATTACCTTTCTTTTAAAGAAAAGAATCAAAGTCATTTACCCTGATATCCTTCACCAGGAATATAAAAGGGTCTAGATGGGTAGAGATGAAGGGAATATTCTTGACAAAGATTTCTTTGCAGAAAGCTGTGCTGAGTCTGATCTATTATTCCTTCCCCAAGAAGGAATGGGAAGTATCCAAAAGTATCCCACTTTTGGAAAGTGTCTTCAACAGAACTGGTCAGAGAGCTTGCCTTGTACTGGCTGAATTTAGAAGACACAATGATTCTTGGATGTAGAAGATTAGATTATTTTTTTTAAAAATGATCAGTCTTTCCCTTGCCATCTCAGTGAATGAATATACCCCACCTGCCCCTTGATGCATCCTTCTTCTGTATGACTTGATTTGCCAGTGGAACATTAGTAGATGTGACTCAATCAGGGACTTGGAATATGCTTTTGTGGTGGGAATGAGCTCTTTCTTAGTGTCTTGCCTTTGTCACAAGAAGAGCCTGCCTGGCCAGCAACCTGGTCCGAGGTGAATGACATACTTGTGGAATAGACCTGCAGCTCCACCCAACCCATAGATCTGAGAATAAACCATTGCTATTTTGAACCACTAAGGCGTGGGGTGGTTTATTACACAGCATCTTTGTGGGACTAGCTGACTGATAATGTTGGGCAACTGCTTCCGTGATAGAACAAGGGAGAGTTGCCCTGTGCTGTGTTGGGATCTGCCCTCACTTCCAGTTTGTCTAGGCAAAGACAAGCCTGAGTGCTTCCTGTGAATCAGATGTGAGCTCTGTGCTGGAAAGAGACTTAGCATGGGGGTTGTCAAGTAAGGCTGAAGACTGGGCTGGTAAAGAAACAATGAGCTCTTATTTGATTTAAACTGTTTATTACTCACATAGAAGCATAAAGTGGCAGTGTCGACTCTTTGTGTCCCTTGTTCCACAGGACTACACCAGAACAAAAGCAGCTAGATGACTGCAACATGAATGATGGAATGTCCTGTTGCTGAAGAGCCCCTGCCACGCTTCAGTGGAGCGTTTTTATAGCCTGCAGCTGTGCCCTAAGTGGGAGTGAGACAGAAAGCCTCCTGCCTTGTCAGAATCCAGGAGGCAATGAGGAGCACCTCATGTCAGTCTCCTAGGAAGAGAGAAAGCAGGTGAGAGATGGCCTTGTAGCAGCTCCTTCCACATGGTATATTATTATTACTCTTCAGCTCAAAAGAGGGTTTAAATGTACTGCTACCAGAAGTATTTTCAGATTCCCAAATTTCAAGCCAATTTTCAAGTGCCAAGATAAAATCTACTGCAATAAAAAATGTACCAGCTCCATTTATTATTGCAGAGATTATCAAAAATCTTTTTAAAGCATCAACATTTGTACAAGTAATCACGATGCAGGAAAAAAGTTTCTCCTCGCTTGTGCATTGTATTCTTTTCTTTGTTATCATAAAAAGCATGTTTATAAGGCTACTGTGAATAAAACTCCTTCCAGAAAAGAGAATTGGAACATAAGATTTTTATTTTAGAGAAATTCTAGTTGAGTTAGGACCTCATGAATTTTTTTTTTTTTTACTAATTTTGGGGAAGGTAATAAAATACAGATTTTAGTGAATGTTTGAATAAAGATACAGACAATGCTTATTCAATTCTGAGGCAAAGCATGTGTGATTCTATGGAAGGATGATCTGTACCTATTCCACACAATGCCACCCGAATAGCATCTGAAGTTCTTTCTATTGACATTAGAAGTTGTCATCGTGAAATTCTTCTACTTTGTCATTTGTATTGTTTGAACTGAGCAATTCAAGAATGTGTGTGTGTGTGATATTTTATTGTTATTTTGTATTCTTCAGGTCTCTTGCATCTTAAAGCCCGTTAGGTCTCTTTAACAAATGAAATTGAGAAAATCCTTAGTTTATGTGAAGCCTTGAAATCATTCTCCAGTACTGAAGAAAAGATCCACCCCAATTATTGTTGACTTTTAAAAGAATCTGTAGAGGAAAGCCTACTTTTTTCTTATTTCTCATCACTTAGTTTTCAATATGTCTTTAGCAATGGGATTATGCAAATTGAGGGACAAGCAAATAATATTATTGAAGTCTCCATTGCTTAAAGAAACTCATTGAATGTGTTAGAGAAAGAAATGACAGAAAAATTTATTACTTTAATGCCAAGGCTATTCTTAAAAGGACAAATTATATGAATAGGAAAATAAATTTTAAAGTGGATAATTATTACCGGGCTTGTCATAATTATCTTTTTAAGTGAATTTTATCATTTTAAGAATTTGATAATTTTACACATATGCTACTAAATTCTCTCTAGTTAAGTGGGGGTTAAAAATTGATGACCATGCAACCTTTAAAAAAATGTTCTATGAAGAGAATCAGTGTAATAATGAAGAATGGAAAATCATGTTATGGCATGAAAGATGGCATTATGTATTGCAACAAAAAAAATTTGAAGAGCAATTCTTAGAGTTGTTAATTTCATGCCAGTCCATGTTCAATATGCCAGCTCATAATGCTAGTGTTGAGAATGGCTTCTCATTCATGAATGTTGAATGGATAAAAGAAGAAAATAAGTTGAATGTGACCACTATGGAAGCTATGTTACAGTGTAATGGGAACCTAGGCTGTAACTGCAAGAAATTTTAGAGGCAAATTCTACAAAACAAAATCATTGACAGGACAGACAACTCATCAGGGAAACAAACAAAATATTAATTTCTATTCATATTAATATTTCATATAAAGAATAAGGAAGTTTTGGTACAATATATTACATACAATATTATTCTTTCATCTCTATAGTGCATAAGTACTTCAAAATACTCAAATGTAGCTGGGTGTCTCACATTTTTATTTGCTTAATCTGACAATGATAGGTTGGGGTCAAATGAAGGGTGAGCTAGGGCTTCCCTAAACTATATAATTTACTTAAGAACCAATTTAGACATAAACAGACCATGAGCTAAAGAGGAAAATATCCACAGGAAACCTGGGGCCTTTAGGTAGACCCTAGAACTAGACCAACAACATGAATACCATCACTAGAAATGGCCTTTGCAGCCCTGCCTCAATAGCTTCCAGCTGAAAGATGCACATAAAGATGGTCAATTGATTTGTTGTGTATCTCTCAACACTCTGCAAGTTTTATTTTTTTAAATCACAGTTTACATAAAAGTGACTTGTGGTTTTTGCCAACTGTAGATAAAACTAACTGAGCCTCGAAAGCTATTTCCCTCAGAGGCATTTGCTCTGAGCACCATGGAGTGCGTAATCCATCTGCCCAAGGTTTGCCCATCCCTGGGGACAGCTGCAAGACTCTGGACTGCACTGTTAGTGTTTCTTAAGTAGCAGCAGCCCTTCCATTAAAAGTCTCTAGTTAGAAGGCAGACTTCATTCAAATAAATATTCTCTAGAGTTTTTCTTTCTTTCCAAAATGCTTCTCCTAATGGACTTTCAATTATTATTCTTTTACATTTTCTGTCCTTGTTTTAATTTTATACCAAGAAGCATGTTGCTGTATACAAGAGTGTGTTTGGGGTTTAGCTGAATGCTAAGGTCATTATCTGGTTTGTGGGTTACCATTAGGAGAGGGGGTGCAAAACATCAGAATCAGTGGCAGGTGGGATTCATAGTAGAAATAAAGCAGTCCTTTTGGCAGCACAGATTCTTCAAAAAATGGGTCAGTTACTGAGAGAGGGGATAAAATACCACTAACTATACTACTAACTAGGAGTCTGGAGAGGCCCTGGAGGCCACTCACCAGCCTGAGCTCAGCAGGTTGAACTCATGATTCACTTCCATTAATATACACCATGCACTTCTTCTAAAACATCATCATTTCCAGAATAGAAGACTGGTGGGAAAAGCAATGGATTTTTAAGTATTCTTATAGATTTATGTTAAGATTAATCTGTATTTGAGTTTTTACCAGAAAGAAATTAGCCACTTCAAATTTGTTTCCTCTTCTGAAAACAAAAAGATCAAGGAAGGTTGTTTTTCTTATAACATTCTTATGAGGAGCAGTCCTGATGCTCAACACCTGTAAACCCAGCAACTCAGGAGGCTAGAGAATCTTAAGTTCAAGGTCAACCTGAGTAACTTTATTCTACCAATATTCACTGAGGTTCTAGTATAGTGTGTTTACTTTGGTAGGTTTAAGAGACACAATGAGGAATAAAACAAAAACTCGATCCCCGAAACCTGAAATGGTTGCCCCTATGGCATTTGCACTTGTAGAGGAGAGATATTAATTAGACATTAAATATCAATTATATCTATGATAGTTGCTACAAAGGGCTGATTATGATACCATAAGAGCATATATTAGGGGCTTCAGTTAAGTTTTTCCTTAGGAAATTAAAATCAAATGTAGACCCAAAGGATAAGCAGGACATACCTGTGACTAGCAAGTGCAACTTTGGGGGTGAGCACAGAGCATTTGGGAAAGGAAAAAAGACCACTAAGGATAGGGCATATTGAAAAGTGTAAAGAAAATTGGATAGGGGGAGCATTTGGATTGATCTTAGTACAAGGTGGAAGTAGATGATGTCAGAACACTCCCATTGGCCCTAAAATTTAGCATATACAACTTTGTGTTCCTCCACAATGACTATTTGTGGACTGACTCAGTGCATAGCCATGGATTGATTAGATTTTCTTTAATGGCCACTCAATGCAATTATTCATTGACCAAAGTAACCAGATCATAAACAATTATTTCAGTCTTCTTAAGAACACATTATCTTGATTATAGCAATAATTGAGAAAGATGACCCAGTTAATTGGTTTAGTGGAAAATGGGTTTCCCCATATTTGCAGAGCTTAATGTAACCTAATATGGTTTGGTTAGAATCTAGTTGGAAATGGAAATATGTGTTTATGACAAGCTAGTTTAGGCTTTAAAGTTATGTTTTTGTTTATGATCTTATAGTACTGATCTCATATTGACCTGACATGACCTGATATATTATGCATGGCTTCTAGGACCCAAGGATATGTCCATATATCTGTCAAAGAGTCTTCATCAGCAATGCAAACATCAAGTGTTTAATGTAGTAAGATACTGTGCTATAGTGTGAGCAAACTAAAATACTTGAATGGCAATTTCTGTAGTGTTTATCTTATCCCCACATATGGTTTGATAGTATGAGTCTGATATTTGGAATCATACAAACTGAAGTTTGAGTCCAAACTTGGTCATGAACTATATGACTTTGGACATGTGGCCCAAAGTATATGGAGCCTAGGGTTCTTATCTGTAAGGTGGGGATTATATTATCCATTTCTCAAAATTTAATGAGACAAAATACACAGAGGCATATATCCAATAAATAATAATTACTTTCTTTTCCTTCTCTATGTGTTACCTGAGTTTCTTGTACATACATAATGAGAGAACAAATGGCCCCAAATGGCAGTTCCCAAGTGCAGAAAGGAAATGAATAGTAGTAACAGCAGAATGCAATGGAGGGAATGTCAGGGCAAGACTCAAGAATAGGACAAGTTAGTCACTGGGTTTGTAGAATTACATCACCCAGAGATAGGGATGGATATAGTGCTCACTATATGTGCTCCTTGGACCCATCTGCAATGGAACTTGTGTGTTGAGAAGGATTGTCTAAGCCCGTTTGTGCTACTGTAACAAAATTATCACTATCACATAATGGCTAACTTGTAAGTAGTAGAAATTTATTTCTCACAGTTCTGGATACTGGGAAGTTCAAGATCAAGGCGCTGGCATTCAGAATCTGGTGTGGGTCTCCTTGTTGTCTTCTCATGTGGCAGAAGACAGAGGGAAAAGGGTATGGAAAAGGCCAACTTTCTTCCTCAGTCCCTTATTAAAGAGGGGATTTAAGCTCATCCATATGGATGCCACCGTCATGACTTAATCACCTCTTAAATGCTCCACCTCAACACTATCATCTTGGCAACTGAGTTTCAAATTATAAAGTTTGGGGGACAAATTCAGACCACATCAACTGGTAAGAAGACCAATGTGCAGGCACCTGTTCTTTATTTTTTAGACACAAAAAGCAGTGCTCTGAACAAATTGTTTTATTTATTCAGTGCAGAAGACACCAAATCAAAAGGCTGAACTGATCTGCTGAACTGGTGCTTCATTACTGTTGTGCTAAGAGAATTTATGTAGGGCAATTGGCTACCCTTGCTGACATCATCTCAGAAAGAAACAGAACTCCCATTCTGAGGACACCCGTTTCAGTTTTCCAGGATCTGCCGGACCCCTCCGCCCGCAAGAAAACTATGTCAGTGCCTACTTGGAACTGGCTGCAAACTTGTGTTAAAATGGTGATCCCATTAGCTGTAGGACTATTAATCTTCTTATGGACTGTTAGACAGAAACCGCAGGCAGTGAAATAACAGCTGGTTGAGAGTGATGAAACTTTAAAAGGCAGAGTTGAGAGGCTTGGTGTGAAACCACACCAAAGCCCAGCCTTCAAGCAACCAGCTCCATTACTATCCCTGCTAGGCTGGCTCAAACACGTTCTGAACTGGAAAGATCCACAAGGTGGGTGTGGGAAGCTTGAAGTGCTCCATTACTCATGTCACTCACTGCTTAAGCCCTGGAAGAGGAAGTCAAAATATAAAATCTCTGGGCTCACAAAAATTCTGACCAGCCTACAGCACATTTCTCTCCCATCACTTCCCACACTTATCCTTGTCAACTGGGACACGACCATTGGCAAGTTGCCTACAGAAAGGTCTGGATGTAGGTTGGAAGGTTTCATATTTCAGTAATACTCATATTTTCTCAGTACCTGGCCTAAACTTAAACTATGTGCTGGCTTAAGGACCTATATCATTTTAGAGAAATATAGTCTTAAGACTCCCAAATGCTTCAAAGGAGGATATCAGTAGCCAATGAAGTTGGTACAGGGAAATGATGGCATGAAGGACAGGAGTGCTGGCAGATTTCTGAGCTCCCAATGAGCTAGGCTTGGATATAAAAGTTGGACTTTGTGTAGGTATGAAATCACCCCAACCCTCTCCCATGAGCCAGTCTACAAGATCGGCTAAGAAAAGCAAGTTCTAATATCTGGACTTCGGTGTTTCATACAGGGCTGCAGAATGCAGGAATCAGAATGCTCCTTAACAAAGAGCCAGCAGAGTTCAGTGTCTGATGCAGGACATCACTTTGCCAGTGACCTGTGAGACATATGACATGGTTAAAAAAAGCTCTTGTTGGGCACGGTGGCTCACGCTTGTAATCCCAGCACTTAGGGAGGCTGAGACAGGAGAATTGCGAGTTCAAAGCCAGCCTCAACAACGGCGAGGCACTAAGCAACTCAATGAGACCCTGTCTCTACATAAAACACAAAATAGGGCTGGGATGTGGCTCAGTGGTCAAGTGCCCCTGAGTTCAATCCCCAGTGCTAAAAAAAAAAAAATGCTCTTTAGAGCTTTGCTTTCTCAGATATTTTGTTTCCTTTTTGTAAGAAGAAATCTCCTCCATGAGGATTTGGATAATTTGGAATCCTCCTACATCCCTCATTGATGGGAAAGCTACTTTGAAAAGGTCTGGCAGCTCCTTAAGAAGTTAAACCATATGACCCAGCAATTTCACTCCTAGGTATATACACAAGGCAATTGAAAGCATATGTCAAAACAACAACAATAACAACAACAAAACACACAAAAAACCCCCAAAGCTTTTATGTGAATATTCATAACAACAGTGTTCATAGTGGCTCCAAAATGAAAATAATGTAAAGGTCCATCAGATGTATAGATGAACAAATATCCCTACAACAAAGCATCATTCCGATGGACACGACTGCCATTCATTATAAATGGCATCATTCAGCCATAAAATGAGATGAAGTATATGCTATGGCATGGATGAAATTTGAAAACATTATGCTAAAGCTACATATTGTATGATTTAATTAAGATGAAATATCCAGAAAAGGCAAATACATAGAAATATAAAGTTAAACTGGTTGCCAGGAAGTGCCTCCTAATGGGCATGGCATTTATTTTGAGAGGTAATGATGTTCTGGACATGAATAGTGGTGATGATGACACAACCTTGTGAATATACTAAAATTCATCAAATCATGTGTTTTAAAATGGTAAATCTTATAGTACATGAATAATATCTAAATTAAAAAGAGAAATAGCTCAAGCCTGTAATCCCAGCACTTATGTGAGGCTGAGACAGGAGAATCGCGAGTTCAAAGCCAGCCTCAGCAACGGCGAGGCGCTAAGCAACTCAGTGAGACCCTGTCTCTACATAAAACACAAAATAGGGCTGGGGATGTGGCTCAGTGGTCGAGTACCCCTGAGTTCAATCCCCAGTACCAAAAAAAAAATGAGAGAAATATCCAAAGTGAAAAGACACTCTAGAAATTTGTAGCTAAGGGACAGAATTTGAATTGGTGTATGGAGATTCACATGCTGACTTTGGACCTTGGGTAGACAACTTTCACTTTGAGCACTTTATGTTTATAAAATTATTCTTTTTCAAAGGGCAAAATCGTGAATCTCATATTAATATAAAATGAACACATTTCAGAGACTTTATTTGGCTCATTAATTAATGAAAGGACTGGTCAGATGTTACGAGAAGTTCGAAGAACTCAAGGATGAGAAACATGTGGGCAATAAGGGATGATGAAATAAACTTTCAAATAATGTAAACCTGATCTATCCTCACGTTAGTAATCAACTGCATTTCAGAAGACATAATTCACTTGAATTTCTATGAACAAGAATCGTTCACATTGTTATTAGTTTTCCCCAACTTATAATGTTGCAAAATAGCTTTAAGTCATTAAAAGGCAGAGAAAACTTCAGACAGATATGTCACAGAGGGCACCTAGCAATCCAAATATTTTGTCCACATAAAAATTTCACCACGTTTCCCGGCTAGTCTTTTTTTTTGGTACTGGGGATTGAACTCAGGGGCACTCGACCACTGAGCCACATCCCCAGCCCTATTTTGTGTTTTATGTAGAGACAGGGTCTCACTGAGTTGCTTAGCGCCTTGCCGTTGCTGAGGCTGGCTTTGAACTCGCAATTCTCCTGTCTCAGCCTCCCTAAGTGCTGGGATTACAGGCTTGAGCCACCGCGCCCGGCTTCCCGGCTAGTCTTAGATATTGTAGGCACTAGAATGGTTAAATAAAAGAATGAGTGAATAAATGCTATGGCTTTCATCATGACTTTTCAGACTTGTAAATTCTATAATAAATGGCAGTCATGTCCATCATTATTCAGTTTATAGATATTTATTTAACAGCTGCTTTGTGCCAGGCCAGGAGCTGATAATGCAGTGGTGAATTGGGTGGGAGGCCCTCACTGCACTCATGGTTTTTGAGGTTTGGCTTACTTCACTTAGCATGATGCTCTCCAACTCCATCCATTTACAATACCATAGTTTTATTCTCTTTTAATGCTGATTAATATTCCATTGTGTATATATACCACAGATTTTTTTTTTTTATCAATTCATCTATTGAAAGACATCTAGGTTGCTTCCACAGCTTGGCTATTGTGAATTGTGCTGCTATAAACATTGAAATGGCTGCATTACTGTAGTATGCTGTTTTTAAGTCCTTTGGGTATAGACCGAAGAGTGGGATGGCTGGGTCTATTCCAAGTTTTCTAAGAAATTTACATACTGCTTTCCAGATTACACCAATTTGCAGTCTCACCAGTAATGTATGAGTGTGCCCTTTCCTCCATATCCTTGCCAACACATTGTTTGTATTCTTGATAACTGCCATTCTGACTGGGGTGAGATGAAATCTTAGAGTAGTTTTGATTTGCATTTCTCTAATCGCTAGAGATATTGAACATTTTTCACATATTTGTTAATTTATTGTATATCTTTTGAGAAGTTTCTGTTCAGATTTTAGCCCATTTATTGATTGGGTTGTTTGTTTTTTATGGTGTTAAGTTTTTTGAGTTCTTTATATATCCTGGGGATTGGTGCTGTATTTGATGTGCATGTGGCAAAAATTTGTTTCCAGAATGTAGGCTCTCTGTTCACCTCATTGATTGTTTCTTTTGCTGAGAAGAATCTTTTTAGTTTGAATCGATCCCATTTATTGAGTCTTGATTTTATTTCTTGTGTAGGGGCCTAATCCAACATGATGAAGATTTGAGCCTACTTTCTCCTGCAGGTTCTCTGGTCTAATTCCTAGATCCTTGATCCACTTTGAGTTGAGATTTGTGCATGGTAAGAGATAGAGGTTTTGTTGTTTTTTGCTGCATATGGATTTCCAGTTTTCCCAGCACTATTTGTTGAAGAAGCTATCTTTTCACCAGTGTATGTTTTTGGTGCCTTTGTCTAGTATGAGATAACTGTATTTATGTGGCTTTGTCTCTGTGTCTTCTGTTCTATACCATTGACCTACATGTCTATTTTGGTGCCAATACTATACTGTTTTTGTTACTATAGCTTTGTAATATAGTTTAAGTCTGGTATTTTGATGTTTCCTATTTTGCTCTTCTTGCCAAGTATTGTTTTGACTATTCTGGGTCTCTTATTTTTCCAAATGAATTTCATGATTGCTTTGTCTCTTTCTATAAAAATGATGTTGGGATTTTAATTGGAATCACATTGAATCTATATAGTGCTTTGGGTAATATGGCCATTTTGATGATATTGATTCTGCCTATCCAAGAGCATGGGAGATCTTTCCATCTTCTACAGTCTTCTTCAATTTCTTCCTTTAGTGTTCTGTAGTTTTCATTGTAGAAGTGTTTCACCTCTTCCCAAGTATTTCAGGTGTTTTTTTTTTTTTTTTAGACTACTATGAATGGGATAGTTTTTTCTAATTTCTCTTTCAGAGGACTCATCACTGATGTATAGAAATGTATTTGATTTATGGGTATTGATTTTATATCCTGCTACTTTACTGGATTTATTTATTAATTCTAGAAGTTTTCTGGTGGAATTTTTTGGATCCTCTAAGTAAAGAATCATGTTGTCAGTGAATAATGATAGTTTAACTTCTTCTTTTCCTATTCTTATCCCTTTAATTTCTTCTGTCTGTCTAACTGCTCTGGGTAGAGTTTCAAGGACTATGTTGAATAGAAGCAGTGAAAGAGGACATCCCTGTTCCCATTTTTAGAGAGAATTCTTCCAGTTTTTCCCCATTGAGGATGATGTTGGCTTTCAGTTTTGCATAGATAGCTTTTACAATGTTGTGGTATGTTTCTACTATCTCTAGTTTTTCTAGTGCTTTGAACATGAAGAGGTACTGTATTTTGTCAAATACTTTCTCAGCATCTATAGAGATAATCATATAATTTTTTACTTTAAGTCTATTAATGTGATGAATTACATTTGATTTCTGAATGTTGAACCAACCTTGCATACCTGGGATGAAACCCACTTGATTGTGGTGCACTATCTTTTTAATATGGTTTTGTAAGTGATTTGTCAGAATTTTATTGGAAGTTTTTGTGTCAATGTTCATCAGGGATATTGGTCTGAATGTTTCTTTCTTTGATGTGTCTTTGTCTGGTTTTGGAATCAGGGTGATACTAGCCTCATAGAATGAGTTTGGAAGGGTTACCTCCTTTTCTATTTTATGGAATAGTTTGAGGAGTATTGGTATTAACTCTTCTTTGAAAGTCTTGTAGAGCTTAGCTGAGAATCTGTCTGGTCCCAGGCTTTTCTTGGTTGGTAAGCTTTTAATGGTGTCTTCTATTTCCTTGCTTGAAATTATGTATGTTTAAGTTATGTATATCCTCCTGATTCATTCTGAGCAGATCAAAGCCCCTAGAAATTTGTCAGTGTCTTCAGGATTTTCTATTTTACCAGAGAATAGATTTTCAAAATAATTTCTAATTATCTTCTGTATTTCAATAGTACCTGTCATGATATTTCCCTTTTCATCTTGAGTTTTAATAATTTGAGTTTTCTCTCT
This sequence comes from Geosciurus inauris, assembly GCA_004024805.1. Classification (NCBI taxonomy): domain Eukaryota; kingdom Metazoa; phylum Chordata; class Mammalia; order Rodentia; family Sciuridae; genus Geosciurus; species Geosciurus inauris. Next base: position 51,893 of record PVHX01002576.1, on the reverse strand, counting down.
CCTTCTTTTTGTTAGGGTAGATAAGGGCTTATCAATTTCATTTATTTTTTTTCAGAGAACCAGCATTTGTTTTGTCAATTTTTTAAATTGTTTCCTTTGTTTCAATTTCATTGATTTAAGCCATGATTTTAATTATATCCTGTCTTCTACTTCTTTTGGTGTTGACTTGTTCTTTTTCTATAGCTTTGAGATGTAATGTTAGGTTGTTTATTTGTTGACTTTTCCTTCTTTTAATGAATGAGCTCAATGCAATGAACTTTCCTCTTAACACAGCCTTCATAGTGTCTCAGAGATTTTTATATGTTGTATCAGAGTTCTCATTTACCTCTAAGAATTTTTTTATCTCCTCTTTGATGTCTTCTGTTATCCATGTGTCATTCAATAGCATATTATTTAGCTTCTATTTTTTATAGAAGGAGTGCTGGAGTAGCTTCTATTTTTATTTTATCATTGATTTCTAATTTTATTCCATTATGGTCTGATAGAATGCAGGGTAGTATCTCTATTTTTTTTTTTTTTTTTGCATTTGCTAAGACTTGTCTTGTGGCATAACATATGGTCTATTTTAAAGAAGGATCCATGTGCTACTGAAAAAAAAGTGTATTCACTTGTTGATGGATGAAATATTCTGCATATATCTGTTAATTCTGAATTATTGATTGTATTACTAAATTCTATGATTTCTTTGTTTAGTTTTTGTTAGGAAGATCTGTCCAGTGATGAGAGAAGTGTGTTAAAGTCACCCAGTATTATTGTGTTGTTGTCTATTTGATTCTTGAAATTTAGAAGGATTTGTTTGATATATGTGGATGCTCCATTGTTCAGGGCATAGATATTTATGATTGTTATATATTGTTGGTGTATGGTTCCCTTAAGCAGTATGAAATGACCTTTTATATCCCTCTGACTATCTTTGGTTTGAAGTCCACTTTATCTGATATGAGGATGGAAACCCCTGGTTGTTTATGTGGTCCATTTGAGTGGTATGTTTTTTTCCCATCCTCTCACCTTCAGTCTGTGGATGTCTTTTTCTATGAAATGAGTCTCTTCCAAACAACATATGGTTGGATCTACTTTTTAAATCCAGTCTGCTAGTCTATGTCTTGATTGATGAGTTTAGGCCATTAACATGCAGGGTTATTATTGAAGTATGGTTTGTATTCCCATTCATTTTGGTTTATTTTTGGTTTTTAACTTGACTTGGTTTCTCCTTTGCTTAGCTTTTCCTTTAGTGTAGTTCTTCCCTTTGCTGATTTTCATTGTTGTTTTTCAATTTCTCCTCATGAAATATTTTGCCAAGAATGTTCTCTAGTGCAGGCTTTCTCATAAATTCTTTTAACTTTCGTTTATTGTGGAAGGGTTTTATTTCATCATCAAATCAGAAGCTTAATTATGCTGGATATAAAACTGACATCCATTTTCTTTTAGAGCTTGGTATATGTTGTTCCAGCATCTCTTGGCTTTGAGGGTCTGGGTTAAGAAATCTGCTGAAATATGAACTGGTTTCCACTCTGTATGTAATCTATACCTTCTCTCTTATAGTTTTTAAAATTCTATTCTTATTGTGTATTGTAGGCATTTTCATTATAATGTGCCTTGGTGTAGATCTGTTGTAGTTTTGTACAGTCGGTATCCTGACATTTGATTTTCCAATTCATTCTTCATGTTTGGAAAATTTTCTGATATTATGTCATTGAAAAGATTGTGCATTCCTTTGGTTTGTATCTCTGTGCCTTCTTCTATTCCAATAAATCTTATATTTGGTCTTTTGATGTTATCTCATAATTCTTGGATGCTCTGTTCATGATTTCTTACCATCTTTATTGTGTGGTCTATATTTATTTATTTCTTACCATCTTTTTGGTATTGAAAACTTTATTTTCCCAATTATGTATTTTGTCTTCATTGTCTGAGATTCTATCTTCCAAGTTATCTAGTCTGTTGGTAATGCTTTATATTGTGTTTTTTATTTGGTTTATTGCTTCCTTCATTTCAAGGATTTATGCTTGGTTATTTTTCAAGGTCTCTCTCTTTCTTGAAGTAATCTTTTGCTCCCTGTATTTGCTTTCTAATCTCTTCGTTGGACTGATCAATTGTTGCCTGTAATTGCTCTCTTATATTATTCTCTGCTTCACAGATCATTTTAATTATGTATGTTACGAACTCCTTCTCTGACATTTCATCTACTGTGCTGTCAATAGATTTCTATTATTTTAGCTGCTTGGTTTGTTTTGGGGCATTTTCTTTCCTTGTTTTTTAATGTTGTTCATGTGTCTTCCTCTTTAGCAATGCCAATCTGAGGTATTACAGTTTCTACCCTATAATCTTGTGGTGTCACTGCAAGTTATCAATACCTCACCTTTCGTATAACCAGGCCTGCAGGGACTATAGGGATGATCTTCCTGGTCCTGGTTGTTGACTCTACATGGAAGCAGGCAGGGACAGCCATCGGTTGGTAGATGGGGCCACAGAGCAGCGTGGTCAGGCTCCTCCTCCACATGTGCATAGTTGGCCCACAATCTTTATCCTATAGCCTTATAGAGTCCTTACAGGGTTCCAATACCTCTCCTTTAATGGGGAGACCAATATTAACAGATCTCAATACAAACAATATATAGTTTAAACCAAGTAGCTCCTAATAGGACATTTATGGCTTTATCATAATATATAGAAATTATGAGTTCAATTAGTATTTACTATACAAACAATAGGTTTGCAAAAGGGTCTACAGTCTCTGCTGGTGAACTAAAGAGAATTGGGGATAGGGTGTAGGATGAGATGTTAGGGAGGCAGGAAGTGAAGATATAGAGTTATTAGATCCTAGAAAGCATGAAAGAGGAATCAAAAGAAGTGGGCTAGTATTAGAAAAAAGAGAAAGAGATTTGGGCAAGACAAGTAGGAAGAAAACAGAGTACAACAAACAAGGAAACATAAAAATTAAGAAATATAAAATATGTAAAAATAGAAGATATGAGACTATATAATATAACTATAATATTCTAATCTGATATCCCAGTCCTCAGTACCCTAATGCATAAAAAATACTTGGTTTCACAAGTGTTAGGGATGTGAGGGTTGGAAAAGAGCAAGAGAGAGAAAAGAAGAAACAGAAGAAAATTTTAAAAAAGAAGAAAAAAGGGATAATAGAGGGGAAAAAAAGAAATCTCAAGGTAAATAAAAAAGATTGCTTCCCTTCTCATCCAGTAGGTGGGGTTTTCTGTTGTTTACTGGTATCTCTCTGCTCAGCAGCAAGATGGCGATGAAAGAATCCCACAGTGAAGGCATCTGCTTTCAGAGATAGGGTGTAGGGCCAGGTCGGCAGTGGCATTGGGCAACGTGTTCAGAGATGCAGCTCTGTGCTGTGCAGAAGTAGAAGGTTGTCTCCAGGTCCTGTCCAGTGTCCCCAGGTGTATGTGAACAGGGGAGTTCCACACTGGTAGATGGGAGTCTACACAGGAGCAGCAGCCAGGGGTCCTGCATGGGAGCTGGGGGTCCCTTGTGGGAGCTATGGCTAAGGGTCCTACATGGTGTGTGGCTGCTGGCACCAGGGGTACGGTGCAGGAGTAGGTCCTGCATGGGCGATTGGCCAAGGTCCTGTGCAGATGGGTGGCTGGGGTCCTCCTCATGGATTTCTTGTGAAGATTAAATAAGATAGGAAATGCAAAACTCTACAGGCTGTACCCTGTGCATAAAACTCAATAAATAATGGTTGTATCTATTAAACTCTTACTGAGGTTCAGTTCTTTCCCTACATTAGATCAAAGTCAAGAGGGAAGATAGCTAGACACAAAGAAGAGGCACTAATGAGTTATAATACCTATAAAGTAAAGGGCTTATAGGACATGGATATATATTATTTCCTTTCTGACAGCAAATTTGTCAGTGAAATATCACAACATTCTTAAAGGCTAGGGAAAGCCAGCTCACAGTATTGATTGAAGTGCTGGTCAATCTTGGACCAAGAATCAGTGATTGCCATATGTATGCTCCATACTCAGAGTGGGATGTATGTGTATTGTGCTGAAAGAGTCCAGAAAAGAAACTTTTCCTCTCAGGGATTATTTTGGCAGGGACAGAGCTTCTGAGTGAGGAAATGCTTGAACTGAATCATAAAGACAGAGAAATGTAAGGTGGGTTCTAGAGACAATGGGAAAATCAATTAGCCTACTTAACAATGAGGAGAGGAGATGAATAACCATGGCAATTTACCCATGGGTGCAAATAGGGAAAGGGAGCTGAGCCTGAAAAGGATCTTGAATCTGTTTCCAAGCATTTCATTGTACTATCAGAAGTCTTTCGTTCAAACTCAACGTAATGCAATTCAGCTAGAATTTCTGATGGAAGCCAGGTAGAGGCCTGGAATCTTGCCCACTTGGCTTTCTGGGTCAATGGGATTTCCTACATCCATGGTTCCATGGGACACTGTGTTGGGTATCAGTAATGATTGGTTAAAGCAACCAGGAATTTTATACTGTTGTGAGATCGGATATAAGGGATGTCCATGGAGGCAAAGGCAATGGTTTCAGGCTACCTAGAGGGTGACATAACTCAAAAGAGGCAAAAGTCTTGGTCACAGCCAGGAAATCAAGGGTTAACTAGATCTCAACAATGTAGAATCTAAGTTGGGGGAAGATGTACCAAAAAGGGGGATATAATTCCCAAGATATTTGAGTTGCCTTTGCTGTTCAGGGACTTATGATGATTTTTATACCTATTAGAGTTTGACCATCAGGCCTAGTAACTTTCTATGAGCACGTCTATCTGAACATGTACTCTAAGGACCATGTCAAAGACAGGGCTACACCTTGGGGCTCACCAGGATATGTAGCAAGAGAGTTACCAATCCCAGGGGATTCATCACATCTAAGTAGGTGATGATTTAAGCTTGCAGATTTGGGCCAAGTCCTCCTCATCTTCTGAACCATCCTTATCTGAGGCACATGGTGGTCTCTAAACTCAGAGATCTGGATGAAGGATACGTGTATTTAAAATTCACTAAGAGTCTGAAGTGTTCAACTTAAACTAAACAATAGAAATTTATTCAATTTATTTGATGGATCTTGACTTTGGATCAAACCCCAAAGATTTCAAGGTCACACTATTCCTGATATTTAATTTCAGATTTTCCTTAATGAAGAGTTTTTATAAAATCAATAAAAAATGTTCTAGCCAGGCTGCTGATGAGAGAAATGGCCTTTTGGTTATGAAAGGAAAATACATATTGGACTTCCACATAGCAATATGGAGACTGGGTTATGGAATTTTCTTCGTAAATTGTGAATGTCTTTGTGTGCAGTAGTTTGTATAATATGCACTAAGGGTTATTAGAATCTGATAAGCTTCTTTGTTGCTTATGAACAGACCGTGCATGCTGAGAGTAACAATCTAATTATCCAAACTGCCGGTATCCAAGATACTGTCTCCCAAGATTAATGTGTTTGCGTTATGAGTTTCCCTCTGAGTGAGAGACAGTGGTCCTAAATAAATTGCACTGAATTGCTGTAACAAACAATGAAAATAAATCAACTTCTCATGTCAATTCCAGACTTGGGTGATTTCCACTGTGTATTGAGCAAGGCCAATTTTGTTGTATGTTAGAATTAAAGCAAAGCAATTTTGTGGACCATAAAGAATGATGACAATCTTTTGTGGTGAACTAACTTCCTGCTCTTCACACAGTTTGGTCACCTGAAATAGTCCTTTTTTTTTTTTCAATGCCTTTCTTCTGATGCTCATTTACCTTTACAACCATGGACCTTCCCTATGTATGACCTCAAATAGCAACTCACTAGAGTTCAAAATTCCAGATTGCTTGTGACCCTGGGTATTAGAGTAGTCTCAAAGGCTGTCCACCTGTGAATGAGGTTTCCTGACATAGGAGTTGCCTTGAATGTATTCACTGAAAAGTGAGTCTGGAGCCACATTGCTCAGGTTCAAATCCCAACTTCTCTGCTTGTTTACTAAGTAACCTTGGAAAGTACTTAACAATTCTGTACTTCAGTTTCATTGTCTGTAAATGAAGATGATATTGCAAAGATATTTTATTTTTTTAATGAGGATAAGATGAGGTGCTACATTTAAAATGCACAAAATGGTGCCTGGTATATAGTAGGTGGTATATAGTAGGTGCTTTGTCAATAACGTTAGCTATCATTACCTTCGTATGACTATGTAATATGACAGAAAGAGTCCTGTGCTATGGTTTGAACATGTCCTCCAAAGTTCATATGTTGGAAAGCTCTTCTCCAGTGCCAGAGTGTTGGGAGTGGGGAATCTGTTAAGTTATTATATCCTTATGAATGCATTAGTGTTGTTTTTGTGGGAATGAATTAGTTACTATGAGAGTGGGTTTGTCATATAAATGAGTCTGATCCTCTCTTGCTGTCTTGTTCTGACTCTCTCTTGCCCCTCTGCCTTCTGCCATGAGATGACACAGCACAAAGTCCCTTGCCAGATGCTGGTGCTATGCTTTTGGACTTTCTAGCCTTCTCAATCAAGAGCCAAATACATTTCTGTTCATTATAAATTACCCACTATCAAGCATTGTGTTATAGTAGCAGAAAATGGATTAAGATATCCTGCATATAGAATTTAAAAAATAAAATGTGAATACAAATCCTGATTATACTACTAGAATTCCAAGTCTGTGAATCTGGGAAATGTTTTCTCTCTCAAGAGAGGAAGTGACTTTTTCTTTATGGAGTTTCTGTGATTATATAGAAAAGTGTGTGCATGTAAAAGTAATAGTATATAGTGCTCAAGGACAAACATTGGTGCCCTGTGTACAAAGCTAGAAATGTGACTTCAGGTAGCTTATTTTCCTTTTTAAACCTTAGATCTAATAGGCCTACAATATAAGAACAGTAATGCCATTTATTGGGAGGATTAAATGGTTTAACTGTTTCTGACCTGTGTTCTATTGTGCAATTAATTATTGATAAATGGTACTGAGCAGTTTCATCAACATCTGGCAAATGCCCCCACCTGCTATGTCCTTCCTCTTCTCTGTATCCTTCTTTCTCCTTGTTAGGACCCACTGCACAGGCAAAAAGCTTTAGGGTAAGGATGGCTCTCATACCTCTTCTCCCTAATGTACATCCCATCATGCAAGTACAGGGCCATAAGGGTAAAAGGAATCTCCATAGTGCTTTCCAGAGTGGTTGCACCAATTTGCAGTGCCATCAGCAATATAAGAGTGTGCCTTTCCCCTCACATCCTTGCCAACACTTATTGTTGCTTGTATTCTTAATAATTGTCATTCTGACTAGAGTGAGATGAGTAGTTTCGATTTGCATTTCTCTAATTGCTAAAGATGTTGAACATTTTTCTCATATATTTGTTGATCAGTTGTATATCTTCTTCTGTGAAGTGTCTGTTCAGTTCCTTAGTCCAGTTATTGATTTTTTTTTTCTGTTGGTGTTCAGTTTTTTGAGTTCTTTATATGTCCTGGAAATTAGTGTTTTATCTGATATGTATATAGTAAAGATGTTCTCCCACTCTGTGGGCTCTCTCTTCATGTTATTGATTGTTTCCTTTGCTGAGAAGAAGCTTTTTAGTCTAATCCATCCCATTTATTGATTCCTGATTTTATTTCTTGTGCTTTAAGAGTGTGGTTAAGGAAGTTGGGGCCTAATCCAGCATGATCAAGATTTGGGCCTACTTTTTCCTCAGTTAGGTACAGGGTCTCTGGTCTAATTCCTAAGTCCTTGATCAACTTTGAGTTGAGTTTTGTGCATGGTGAGAGATAGTGATTTAATTTCATTTTGCTGCATATGTATTTCCTGTTTTCCCAGCACCATTTGTTGAAGAGGCTTTTCTCCAATGTATGTTTATGGTGCCTTTGTCTAGTATGAGATAACTGTATTTATGTGGCTTTGTCTCTGTGTCTTCTATTCTGTACCATTGATCTACATGTCTGTTTTTGTGCCAATACCAGGTTGTTTTTGTTACTATAGCTCTGTAGTATAAAGTCTGTTATTGCAATGCCTCCTGCTTCACTCTTCTTGCTAAGGATTGCTTTGGCTATTCTGGGTCTCTTATTTTTCCAAATGAATTTCATGATTGCTTTTTCTAGTACTATGAAGAATGACATTGGGATTTTAATTGGAATTGCATTAAATCTGTATAACACTTTGGAAAGCAGTATGGAGATTCCTTAGAAAACTTGGAATGGAATCACCGTTTGACCCAGCCATCCCACTCCTCAGTCTATAATACCCAAAGGACTTAAAAATAGCATACTACAGTGACTCAGTCACTTCAATGTTTATAGCAGCTCTATTCACAATAGCTAAAGATGAACTAGATGCCCTTCAATAGATGAATGGATAAAGAAACTGTGTTATATATACACAATGGACTATTACTCAGCATTAAAAGAGAATAAAATTATGACATTTGGAGGTAAATGGATGGAGTTAGAGAAGATTATGCTAAGTGAAGTAAACCAATCCCCCCAAACCAAAGACCAAATGTTCTCTCTTTTAAGTGGATGTTGATCCACAATGGGGGAGGAGGTGTGGGAAGAATGGAGAAAATTTGGATTGGTCCAAGGGAAGAAGAGAGGGGAGGGAGCATAGGGGTAGGTAAAATGGTGGAATGAGACGGACATCATCACTCTAGGTATATGTATAATTGTACAAGTAGTGTGACTCTGCATTACTGACTACCAGAGAAATGAAAAGTTGTGTTCCATTTGTGTACAGTGAAATGAAACACTTTCTGCTGTCATGTATAACTAACTAGAAAAAATTAAAATCTAAATAAATAAATAAATAAATAAATAAATAAATAAATAAATAGCTATGTCCACCAGGGGTCTCATTCAAGTCTTTGTATCTCTCTGTGGTTGCTGTTACTCTTCCAAGCAACTGAGCAAACACTCTGCTGATGGCTCTTAGCATTCCTCAAGGTAAAGCTTGAGGACATGTATTTTTAATTCAGAGGCCATGGCTGATGGAAGTTGCTGTTTCTTCTACTCATTTTAAGTCAATGAACAACATTTTGCAGTTTTGTAAATGTCTGTGCATTCAAAACTGTTTTTATAACAATAACACAGGTGTTTATTGGCACCATTAAATAGATCAGTGATGAAAGGGCAATGAGTCTCATTTAGTGAGGGTCTAGTATGTGTCAGATACTCATGAAATTATCTTATGATCCCAGTCTTGCTGAGGAGGAAGTTAGAATTTGGAGAGACCAAGAAGCTTGCTAGTAGGAACATCACAAATGAGAGGATGCACAGAGGAATCAACCCAGTCTGTTTGATTCCCAAGACTTGTAGCCTAAACACAAGGCTCAGAAAGAATCATTTTCCATTACTTGTGCATTAGTACTAAAATTTGACAGGGAGAGGGGTGGCCCACAGATTATTTGGAGGCAGAGTTTTTTTCTTTCTTGATTAAAATAAAAACAGTAAAAAAAATACTAAATAAGTAAATAATCTATCCTTGATACATTAAATTCATTTGAATGACAGAGGAAATATCCACATGAATCTAGCATGCAGCAATTCTGAAAGAAACTTTTTTTTTTTCTTTTGTCATAGGGGGATTGAATCCAGGGGTAATTAAGCACTAAGCAACATCCCCATCCCTTTTTATTTTTTATTTTTCATTGTGAGACAGGGTCTCACCAAGTTGCTTAGGGCCTTGCTAAATTGCTAAGGGTGGTTTTTAACTCGTGATCCTCCTGCCTCAGCTGGGATTACAGGCGCCCAACTGAAAGAAACTTTTAGTAAAAGTTAAGCTTTTGTTGCACAATATGGAGCCAGTAGCCATATGTGAATGTTTACATGTAAGTTTAAATCAATTAAAATTAATACAGTTAATGCTGTGCTGTCTGGGTCTCCTGCTAACACTGCTCTCATCAAGAGCTGGGGAAGTTATGCCCTGCTGAGCCTTCCATGGGAGAAACTGCATAGTCCACTCATGGACTGGAATTTCAAGAACATGCTCTGCTGGAGACTGGTGAGTGAGGAAGGCACCCCAAATCAGGAAGAGAAGCCCTTTGTCTTCCAGAGTGTTTCCCAGAAAATGAAGGGCATGAGGAAAGTTTTGGGACATGGGACTCTTCTGTGTGTTAGTGTGGCAGTGGTTTTGTGTGTGGATCTCTCTCAAAGCTCATCAAATTGTATATTTTAAATGGATGGTATTACTTGTATGTAAAATACACATTAATAAAATCGATTTAAAAATGTATATGGTAAACACTAAATAAGCAGACAGAAAAATACACATGAATACACAGGATGGTTAAATGAAAAATGACAGAAAATAACAAGTTTTGATGAAGATATGGACCTGTTGGCATTCTCCTCATAACTCTAGAAGAACAAAGTACCTGAGACTGAGTACTTCATGGAAAAAAAGAGGTGTATTTAGCTCATAGTTGTGGAATTCAATGGCATGTTGCCCACATCAGCTCAGTGCTGGTGAGGACATCATGGTGGATGCCATTCCATTGGCGGAAGTGTGTGAATGAATGAGAAATCACATAGTGAGACAGGAAACTGGAAAAGGATTTAGGGGTTGAGTTTGCTTTCTTGTAACAACCATCTCTCTGTAACTAACCAGTGTCCCAGGACAGAACTATTTTAATTCCTCCCTAGGGCCACAAGACCAGCAGCCTTTCTATTAGGTCCCACCTCTTTAAGGTTCCACAACATCTCCCAACACTCACATAATGGGTACTGTATGTCCAGCATGTGAAACCTTGGGGGACAAACCACATCCAAGCCATGGAAGCCCCAAATACCATACAAGAGCAATACCAATACCCCAGTAATGGTACACTGATACCCACTGTTTGGAGAAAGGTGAGAATTATCTTTCTATGGCTCTGAAGTAGCAACTAAAATGTGCAGTTATCTGTGAATTTACCTGAAATGACATGAATGGGCAGCCTGCCAAATTCCTCAGGCTCTTGCTGGGATTAGAAGGCGAATGTTGATAAAGCACATTGAGGCATTTACACCAAAGGAACAAGAGATTATGCTAATAAAGCTGTGCTATTTGTAGTTTACTATTAAGCAGAAAAAAAATGACAAGTCAGTTTCTTCTTGCTTAGATGAAACATCTTTGCTATTGTTACTTTACCTTGTAAAATGTTTCATCTTGTGCAGAAATTTAGTTAAATGAGAGATTAGAACTCTGTCTTCTCACCTGCATCTTGAAGTATACTTTTGACCAAAACATCTCATGGAGCCAGAGACACTCTTCCAATCACATCTGAATATAATTGTAAAGTTGACCTGAATTTCCAATCTAATTGCAGCACTTTGTCTTGCCAGATATCTCTTCCTGTTAAACATGGTTGAAAAGTGACCCAACAGAAATGCTCAGCAAGTTTTCTTCTCTGAATTTTTGCAAATAAGGAAGGCTTAATCTCATGTAAAGGAGATTTTTAAAAACAAAGATTCATTTGTTTATTTCTTGAATAAAAATACATCTCAGTTTAGCATTTTTAATAGTGCTAAACCACAGGGGAGGAGGGGGAAAGGTGTGGGAGAGCACAGTGAGAATGCCAATGTCTCCTGTGCAGTTCTGATCAATCATTTCATTTATCACATGAGACCAGGCACAGCAGTTATTGCATTATAGGGCTTATCAGGCTTAGATCTTTGAGACCCCATTTACTATTCCAGAAGTATGTGCTCTGATTAATAATAGATGGTTAGCCACATAGTTAAGTAGAGTGATTGGCACCTTTTATTGTCGTCTTTAAAAATAATTTAATGAAATTGGTTGACCAGAGATCAGAGGTTTACTGTTGGGCTGGCTAACAAAAGCCTGTCTATAAACTAAGAAATGCCTACTTGCAAAGATAAAACTCTTGGAGATATCTGGAAATTTTCTCCATTGCATGTGGTATGCAAATTATTTTGGAAGTGATGGCTCTTGAATCTTCCCCTTTTTTAATAGGATTTTTATCCCTTTTTGGTAATCATCAAAATTTGATGCTGATACACGTATCCTTGAAAGCAGGCAAAATAATTAGAAATTAACAATTAGTTTATTGCCAGACTTTATCTGATGTACTGAGTAAAGTTTGGGAAGAACAGGCTAAAGACTAGTTGTTAAAAATGCCACCAAGGAAAGGAATAAACACATAATCCTGCATCTAAACATCAAAGCACAAAAGCAGAAAACCTGACATAAAGAGTGAACCTCATGTGCATGTGCAAGTGTGTATGTTGACGTCTTCTGAGTGCAGGGTGGGAACTGTGGCTGCAGGATTAGAAGTTTCTCTGTGAGAGCTGGAGTGTGGGAATGAATTTTACAGCTCTCCTATTTTGTGTCAGGTACTGACAGGCATTCTACAGACTGACATTCTATACTCACATTAATCCTTTCTTGATGATGTCTGTGCTAGGCATCTGTACCATCTCCCACCTCCACCTGAGCCACTATTTCCACTGATGCTCATCTATATGAACCACATCAATAGGATCACCTGTTCAAACACTTCCTAATAGTTTCTTTCAATAAGAAATTAGACAACAGCAAAAAGTATTTCATTTACTCTCAGGTCTATTCCTGTGGAATCTCTGCATAGCACCCTCTCTGGGTTGTGGTGACTATCCCCTCCTCCAACCCATCAGGCCTAAGACTGCTCATAGTCCTCCATTGTGAGTTCAGGGACTATGCTACCAATCTTTTTTGTTCCTCCAAATCTTGCCACATTTGTAACTAATCATTTTATTGAAATTCCTCCATTACCCAGTTTGAGTAGGCTATCTAATTCCTGCTTGGAACCTGATGGAGACAGTATTCTGAGCTCCATTTGTCAAGATGAGGGACTGGAAGTTAAGATAGCTCAAGTAGCATGGCCAAAGAATTAGAGCAACTAATTGATAAAGTTATGATTTATCCTTCAAGAATACAGAGTAGAGTGTTTTCAGATGTTGCAGTTACTACAGTACACAGCTGTGGCGTCAGTGTTCTAAAAGAGGATTGGATGACAACTCAGATGGGCTCATGAAACCAGGTGAGAAGGGCAGGGGTGCTGTCAGCTCTTCTGAGATTTCCCATGGCTCAGTTACCCATCTGATAAGCAGAGGAATGAAGGCATCAGCACATCTAAGCCTTACAAATTCCTTGGAACATTGGGGCCCAAACTGGAGCTTCTCAGAGTCAGGGGCCTCAACTGCAGTTAATGCTTTAGAAACCACCACTTGATGACATTTGTCTTTGTACTGCCAGCTCTCTGGCAACTCACCAAGGGAAACTAACTCTCTTCTAGCATTTTCTTCAATCTTTTTCTAGTCAACAGGAATTAAAGATGAACAGGATTTCTGCACAGTGAAACGGTTATGCTGAGTGGGCTTCTCAATCCATTTAAAATGAAGACAACTAATATTGATCACATGGCTAGTATATGGTAGATGTGATGATAACTTGATGTACAATGTTAGCATAATGGTTCCATTTTGCAGATGAGAAGACTGGACTATAAAGATATTCAGAAACCTGCCTGAAGTCTTAAAGCTAATCCACATTAGAACTGGGGCTTAAATCCAAGTCTGTTTGGTATTGGTATCCTTGCTTTGAACCACTATGTTATGTATGTAACTATATTTTTACTTTCCTTACTTTCTTCTCTGAGATAGGCAGTGTGGTTGCAATCACTTACTGCATATTTTCTATCTCCTTCTTAGTGTACTTTTCCCTTACTTCTTCCCAAGATTCAACAGATGTCATTTCCTTGATGGAAGAGTTCCTTTCTCCTTGCTGAAGCAAGACCTGTCTTTGATCTTCCATAGCTTTGAAATTATTGAATATAGATATTGTTCAACTCTCTTGTCTGTTCTTTAAATTGACAGAGCAGGTTTGTATGAAATGCTGAAAAGTAATGGATCACTATTTAAGAAACACTAAAAGCTCTTCCACTCAATATTTTCCCTGAACATAGAAGTATTTTCAATTATACTGCTTTTCTTCAAACCTAAAATCAACAAATGAAAAACAGATGTCAACTTCCATGAAGGGCTACTACAGAATACTGGCTGTTCTTACTTACTGGAAACCTCTAGCATGGGTTCTTTGTGTTTCTGTTACCGTGACACTATTTGGTTCTTTCCCATGTTTCCTTTTTCCAGCTACAAGGCACACTTCACAGAAATGGGCTGATCATTACAAGTAGTATTCTCCAGGTATGCTGACCGCTTGAAGTGAATTTCATTTATGTCCTCTAGCATGGTCCTTTTGTCCTTATGATTATGTCAGTTCATCAAGTTATGACATTTACTACAATTAATATTGCCACTATTCATGCTTCAGATGTCAGCTCGAAGGTCCCTTACTGTGACCTGCATCTCTGACCCTCCAAAGACACACTTGACTTACAAATTCCCTGCATGATCTCCTTCACATTCTCTCCATCAGCATAGTTTTGCTTTTTTAAAATAGATTTTAGTTTGAGAACAGCTTTAGGTTCATAACACAATTGAGCAGAAGGCACAGAGAATTCCTACATACTCTCCTGCCCCCAACACATACAATATCCTCCATCAACATTCCCCACAATGGTAGCATCTTTTCTACAGTTGATGGACCTATATCAGCACATTGTACCTAAAGTCCAGAGTGTACACTAGGGTTCACTCTTGGTGTTGTACCCTGTATGGGTTTGAATAATGACACATATCTACCATTATAGTATCATACAGGGTAGTTTCACAGAATAGTTCTGTGCTGGGTATCCATCATTTCTTCACTCTTCACCCCTGGAAACTACTTATCTTTTCACCATCTCAATAGTTTTACCTTTCTTACAATGTCATAGAGTTGGAATCACACAATCTGTAACTTTTCCATATTGGCTTCTTTTCTATACTAAATAATATTCCATTTTCCAGATGTACCATAGTGTATTTGTCTCGTGGCCTACTGAAGGACATTTTGGTTTGGCAAGTTATGAATAAAGCTGCTATAAACATCCATGTGCTGGGTTTCTTTGGAAATAAGCATTTAATATCTGATAAATATCAAGGAGCATGATGGCTAGATTGGATATAGAGAGTATGTTTTGTTTTTAAAGAAATTCCCAACTATCCTCCAGTGTAGCTATACCATTTTGCATTCTGGAAATACATGAGAGTTTTTGCTGGTTTATATCCTTACCATCATTTGGTGTGTCTGTGTTCTGGATTTTGAGCATTTAATATTTTAACATATGGTATTTCATTTTATTTAGTATTCTTGTACTAGGGATTTAACCCAGGAGTGCTTTACCATTGAGCTATATCCTCTTTTATTTTTTATTTCAGACAGGATCTCACTAAGTTACTAAGGCTGGCCTTGGACTGGCAATCATCTTGTCAGCCTCTCAAGTCCCTGAGATTGCAGGCATGTACCACCATGCCCCACTGGTATCTCATTTTAATTTTCAATTCCCTAATAATATATTTTGTAAAGCACATTTTCATATGCATGCTTGTCAACTATCTTCTTTGGTAAGGTGTCTGTTCAGATCTTCTACTCAATTTTTAGTTGAGTTTTTCATTTTCCAGCATGGTTGTTTAATGCCTTTGTTCCCTGCAGAAATATCAGGTCCTTGAAGCCAGGGACTGTGCATTTTTTCTTACTGCTAGCTCAGAACCAAAGGAGTACAAGAGTTTATTTAATGAAAGAATGAGTATGTGCATGAACTTCAACAGTGTTCTGTAATAAATGATGTAATTGATATGGTTCTGTTGACACCCATGTTGGCCAACTTACTAACTTTGTGGTCATGAGTAATTTATTCAGGGTCTCTAAATCCCAATAGGTTCATTTCTAAAATAAAAATAGTAATAAAACAAAACTTTCTGACAGTTTTGAGAGTTATGTGAGATAGCAAACCCAAAAACACTGTGAACTCTGGTGCTAGATTTTTACAAGGTATTACTTATAATCAAATGAAGCAAATTGAGCCTTAAATAACATTTCAGGAAAACTTTAGGCATGGGATAATTGTCATCCATTTTAATATTTGCAGTCCAGTTACATTAGAGTTATTCATAACTACTGTTGAATGAGTGGTGTGTGTTCTATATGTGAATGTTTGCCACAGAAATATCTAATCATTACAACCACCATTCACTATTCTAGCATCATGTCCTCTTTTTCACAGATGGAGAATCTGAAGATCAAACAACTTATGCAATATCCCAGTGCCTGAGCAGGAATTTGAATCCAAGTAAATTTGATAGCAAACACAAAGTGTTTTCTACTTGTCTTGAATGATCTCAGACAATTATAATAAATCTAAAATAATAACTTCTATTCTACATTTTAAAAGATTTTTCTTAAAAAATAATTTGGTTTATGCAACAGAAAATTAAGGAGCTAGAGAATTTCATTGGTTGCTTTGGATGATCTTTATAGAAGCGTCTTTACCATGTGACTCCCTTTAATTTGAGCTATGTATGTTGGGTCAATGGGACTCTGAGGTTCTCAGCCCTTGGCTTTTATGGCCAAGGGCTCAAGCAGGGACAGTGATTAGTCCTACCTTGGCTTATTTTAACACCAGCCTCTTCATGTCAGATGTAGACAGAATAACTTTCCCCAAAGGAACTGTATGTTTCAGCTCAAGACCCATATATGAAGGCATAAATATATTTGTTCCTTACCACAGGGCCAACATAAATCCAGAGATCAGACTTGATGGAACATTTTTCATTACTTACATCAGGACCGTTTATGTTTTCAGTGACTAAAAGACTGGACTGTTGAGACCCATTTCCCCCATCTTGCTATGTCCATAAAATTCCAGCAAAGAAAGATTTCAGAGACCACTGGGAGAATAGATCCCTTGGAAAGGGAGTTTAGAGCTGCATCTATTCCCACATACTCAGTCACAACATAACAGATGTAGATTTAAAGGAGTCTGTTAGAATCAGTCCCTAGAAAATTTTAGGAGTTTGACAATTGCTAGGATGTCTATTTTCGTCTAGACTCTGAAAACGTGTTTAGTGCATATTCTGCTTCTTAGGTACAGTATTCCTTTTCAGAATGCTGGTTGTTGCCCTAGTTTTTCTTTTCTAAAATCTCCTAAAGGCAGAGATATTTCTCTTCTGTATATTGCTGTATATTTCCTCTTATAAAATCCACTCTTTGCCCATCATAAAACTAGAAAACAGTGAGTGCTCTATCATGATTGAAAGGCTACCAAGAAAAGTGACCTTTCTTTCCCACTCAATGCCCACCCCTGCCCCTGACCTGGCCATCATCCCCATCCTAAGACATTTGATGAGGTCCTTAAGGATCACACAAGTGAAAGGTTGTCCCCATCAGTAAGTCTGACTTCTGCCCTATATCAGTGCATTTTATTACCTTTATCTGCTTATTGGATTACCATTAGCTATTTATCTTGACAAATGCATGGCCATAAATATAATTTACTGGATTTTGAAACTGTAAGTCATGGCTTGTTTGTATCATTCTTTGTTTCCAGGCAGAATTTAGTAGCACATATGTGTTATTAAGGAATCTTAATCCCACTATGAGGAAGGGAATACATTTCCCAGCTTCTTTCCTCTTTATTTCCCTGCCAAGGAGGCCCAAATAGAATCTGCCACTTGGTTTATATCCTTTTTTATTTTTTTTCTGGAAACAGAAGGATATGGGTTTTGAGCAAAATATGGTACTTCCTTCACAGAAATTTGTATGTTAGTGATGAGCATGAGCCAAAGAAAACTTTAAAAATATTCCTGACACCTATGCCTCATATATGTGCCAGTGAAGTTTTAGACAAGAATCCATGAAGTGAAGAATCTTCTGGTAGTTTACACTTAATGGGTGCATATCTTTTTTCATCTGAGCAGTGTTTTATGTAGTTCATATCTTATGGAACTCTTGATGAAAAAGCACCTACAATTTAGGTTCCAGTTGCCAGAAAGGGAGCTTGAGGTTGGTGAAACACACTTTTACTTCAATGTGGATTCTGGACGTTCTTAGAAATGCCTCTCTCACTTCTCAAACTAAAACTGCTAATGACACCTTACTTTTATCCATGGATGTTCCCTGCCGGGCTAACTATGTTTCCATCTGAAATGCTTCTTTGGAATATGATAGGAGAAACTGAGGGGCAGGATATGAGCACCTGAATTGAAATTTTTTTCTTGGAGTTGAAAGCAAATATGGAACTAGACTTAAGTGGCTTGGGCACAGAGAGACTTTCAAGAGCCTGCAGAGTCTGCTGATGGGTTTGGCAGTCACTAGTTTTTAGACCTCTCATCCATTGACTCATAAGAGAACCTCAAACCCCAACATCACCTGCACACCATCCACAAGCTCTGGTTACTTCAGCTCTTGGATTCCCCACACAGCCCTTGAAGCACTGGCCCAGGCTGCCTTCTGGTTTCTGAAACCACTGTTTTAACAGTTCCCCTTTGCCGTGGGAACAGGTATACATCATTCATTCAGGGGCAGATGCACAGAAAGAGCATTTGAGAGTGACTTTATTGTTTTGAGCAAGTGCAATTAAGAAAACAAAATATTCTATTCAAAAATAGACTCCAGAGTTCTCCATTCAAATGTCTCAAACTTCTTGGGTGACCATGTCTCTTAGTACCTGAATAAGATGGCTCAAGTCTCCATCCCACTTCTTCCCATGTCCCAGAAGATTTCTGGGGAGAGCTCTTGGTTTTTCGATTAAGTCTATACAATATCCACCTTGGTAATGTGACTTTAGTTTTTCTCTTTTTTGGCTTCTTGCATCCCACATTGGAAACCACCCCAAAACCTTTCTTCCCTCAGAATACAACTAAGATTTTTTTGTGGTATGTAACAAAATTTACAGAAAGTTTGAAATAACGGAATCTACTGCATAACTTGGCACAAGCAACAACTTTGCCTTGGATATGAGATATCACTCTCTGAAGATCCCATAAACCCATTCCTTGCCACAGGCAGCTTATTAGTGGCCAAACTCTCTTGAGTCCCATTTTACCACCAAGTTTTGAGGTCTCCTTCTTGCTGGACAGACTCTCTTTCTTCCTGCTTCTTATTTCCAAAATATAAATTCTCCTCATGTCAGTTCAACTCAACTTCCTACTTCACATTAATTTATAGGGTAACCTCTGCATAGCCAAAAACTTACGGAGATGCTCTGAAAAGGAGAGTCTGCTCTACCCAGCTATTCACATACTATCAGCCCATATCAGGGGCATGGGCTGAGGGGGTATAAATGAGTGGTAGAACTTGGAGCTTAGCATACCTTGGGTTCAATCCCAAACACCACACACACACACACACACACACACATTAGTTGGTATGGTGTGGCCCTGGCCAATCAGAGTGCAGGGCATAAACCTTCATATGGCCAGATAGTATGTATCATTTAAAACCAACACTGAGGCAAAAACATGAACAGAAATTATGAAATGATGGTTTTCTTAGACAGGAGTTCCTTCTTCCTCAGACTTTGCAAGTACAAGAGAAGTAGTCTAAAGAAGTGTGTTCCCACTGGTCAGTGCAAGTCTCCTGTTTTGCTTTCTCCTTCCAATTACACCAATATCATTGATATTATTTATTAGTACATGGATTACCTAGAAATGAGAAATGAACATTCATTCAGTGCCTATTGCAGGCTGGCTGCCAACTATACGTTATTTAAACCTCATTCACTGATGCTCCAAGGCAGAAAACGTAATCCATACTTAATGAGGGAAGAATGAGAGGCTTAGAGACTTAAAGATGCCGAGTAACTTGCCCAAGGTCACACTCCTAGCAAGTGTTGGTGCTCAGATTTGATCCAAGGTCTGCCTGAGTTCTCAGTCTAGGCTTTTTCCTTGGCTTTTGGATAGGCAGGGATCATAACCCAAGCAGCTGAAGAATCTAGGAAACAGATGTCTCCCAATAGCATCACCTCCTGCCATCTGTTGTCTAAACACACTGAATTCTTTCGAGAAAACAAGTTGCTCTCCTATTTATACAGGCCCTGAATCCTCCAAACCTTGCTATAGAGCATACATTTTATAGATATCTTGTGTTTCCTCCACAAATGCCTATTGTCTTTTATCTTAAATACGTATTGGTACATTCTATTAATATACTCCCCTTGCTGTTGTTAATATTCCAGGTGAAGTATTATAGAAAATAAAATGAACTGGGATGTAGAAAAGTTCTCTATTTCCCACTCAAATAGATATTTAAGAATCTCTTCTCTCGTGTTCTTCCAAGTTTCCTATCCTGACCCTCTCAAGGCTAATATCTGGTCCACTCATTTGGATTAATGATGAGATGACTAATGGCCATGCTAGTGAGGTGGAGATCAGAGATCTCTTCTACTGACAACTGCATCACTGAGACCTGAATTCTTCTAAAGACAACTGTATTACTCACTCACTGATGCAGATCTACTGGTCACACCAACAGTGAAATAAGAAATCTTGACATTTTTCTCTTGGAATCTTGGAGTTATTAAGTTTCTCAACAACTTCTTCCTTGGGAGAAAAGAAGAACAGATTAATTAACAGATCAGAGCAAAATTAACTCTTTAATAAAGAGATCCTAGACTATGTTAATTTCTATTTTACTCAACTTTTTCTGTCACTTTGACTAAAAGACCTGACGAGAGCAACACAGAGGAGGAAAAGTTTACTTTGGCTCTGTTTCAGAGGTTCGGCCCAACCTATAGTTCTGGGCTCAAGGTGAGGCAGAACATCATGGAAGAAGGTCATGGCAGAGAAAAGCAGCTTCAAAGATGTCAACTGGAAGGAGAGGGGGAGAGAGAGAGAGAGAGAGAGAGAGAGAAATATAAAACCCCATTGTCACACCTCTAGTGACCTACCTCCTCCAACCACATCCTACCTGCCTTCAGTTACTACTCAGCTAGTCTATATCAGTGAAGTAATCCACTGATTAGGCTACAGCTCATATAATCTCATAATTTCACTCTGCTCTTGTATTGTCTTACATTTGAGCTTTTGAGGGGGCACCTCATATCTAAACCATACCAAGTGCCATGAATGAAAGGTATCTTTCCTTGTCCATGAGTGTGAAAAGATTCAACATAAATCCCAAAGACAGTGCTCAGACAAAATTATGGTGGACAAGCCCCCATCCTCTTACTTGAATTAATGCATTGCCTTCTGGCTGGTTTCCTCATTCATGTGTTTTTTTTTTTTCTCTCTCTCTCTCTCTCTCTCTCTCTCTCCCCCTGTCTCTGTCTCTCTGTCTGTCTGTCTCTGTGCATGTGTGTGTGATGGAGGTAAAGACCATTTTCAGCCTTTCCCCCTTCTTTCTCCTTTTTCTTTAATGTGCAGGATTTGAGCAACTCCATCCTGCAGAATTAACCCTTTCTTGCCCATACCCTCACTTCTTTGAGTTTATTCCTTATGTAGCCAGAGATCCTGTTTAAAATTAAATTTGGATCATATCAATCCTCTGCTCAGATCCTCCAGTATCATCTATCATAACCCAATCTCCACAACTCCATATGAACTTGTTCATTATTATATTTGTTAGCTTTCTACCATTTTAATGCAATGCCTGAGAAATTAACTTATAAAGAGAAAAGTTTGTTTTGGAACAGTTTTGGAGGCTCCAGTCCATGAGCAATTGGCTTTATTAATTTGGGTTTGTGATGAGGCAGCACATCATGGTGGGAAAGCACGGCAGATCAAAACTACTCACCCTGTAGGTAATAAGCAAAAGAGAGAGCAAGGAGAGGGCTGAGGTCCTACAAAGCTTTTCAAGAGCATGCTCCAGTGACCTAAACACCTCCTACTACATCCTACTTCTCAAAGGTTCCAGTACCTCCCAATAACACCACCCTGGGGGCCAAGCCTCTAGCACATGGACCTGTGGGGACTCTCCAAGATCCAAACCATAGCACACATCATGCCTTTGTTTACCTCACCTCTTTCCACTCTCTCCCTTGCTCACTCTATGCCAGCCACACTGACCTTCTCCCTGTTCCTGAAAAACACCAACACATTCCCACCATAATTACTGTTTGCTCCAGAAATTTACTCTTTCTAGAATGTTCTTTCCCCAGGTATACACCTGGAGCCCCTAGTCTGTCTCCATTTCTCCACCAAAGTGAAATGTAGAATAAGGCAAGTGGAAGAAAAGGTGGGGAGATACAGATGAAAGAACATCAAATGCCATATTGAAACACTCTAGGTCTTCCACAAACTTCCACTATTTGATGCTTGCATGAATCACTTTAACATTATGTTTTTTCCTTGTTTATAAAATAAAGAGGTCAAACTTGTGTTGGATAATTTAAGTCTTGTGTATTCTGGAAGCTGGTTGTAAAATTCTAGTTTTATGAGCTCCAAATGTGATTTTGTTCAGCTCATACTGTCTGCATCTCCTCTAGAGAAATAGAATCTTGAACTTGTAGCTTCTCTCTTCAGCCCCCATGATTGTAGCTGGTGTTCTAGATCTGTCCATATTCTGGATTCACCTTGAGCCTTCTATGGCAATCCCTGTGACTCCAAACATGAAGATCTTAAGCCCTTTGAAACCCACCCCTGCTTCTAATGAGGAGACTTTTATGTTCTCTAGTATGTAACAATTTTTAACATCCTGAAGAAATGCTTATGCTATATTTCTAAGTGTAAAAAGCATTATCTAAAAACAAATGTACAATATGGTCTCAATTACATAAAACATGTATATCTAAAAGACTGAAAGGAAATATGTGAAATGTAAATTGTGGTTTTCTTTGTGTAGTTAACTTATGCTTTTTCTCATTGCATTGTTTGTTTATTTAGGTAGCTTTTGAACATTCTCAAATAAATATGCTTTGCTAACTAACATTTTTTAAATTACAAATGATAAGACAAAACAAAAAATGAGAACAAAACATAAAATATAACAAGACTAATTTAAAACAACTATTTTTATCTTCTAAGATAATATTTAGAGACTCTATGCATCATCTACAACTTTAAAGTTCATGTTTCCTCTCCTTGTGTTTCATTTCTGCTCTTAAGCAATCCCAATGGGCAGCAAAGCCATCCTTTTGGGGATGTAACCTATACTATCAGACATTTATTTGAGGCAAGTAGACAGTAGAATAACAAGTCTTAAAGCAATTTAAATTGCTTCCAAAGAAGTCCTTTGTTCCAGCACAAATTGCTAGTTCTCCCCAGCATAATGCACTGAAAAGAAATCTAGAACCCAAAGGCTTTGTCCATTTTCAGTTCTGGGACAGGTAGATTCAAGCAGCAGTAGGCTGTTGTTCAAAATGGACCAATATAATCATGCTGATGGTATTCCAAGCCAGTGTAGAACAATGAACAGTTTGAAAACAAAACTCTGTGCGTGTGCGCGTGCGCGAGTGTGTGTGTGTGTGAGAGAGAGAGAGAGAGAGGGAGAGAGAAAGATTGAGATTCATGACATTAAACTCCAGTACTTCCTCAAAATCCACATGAGACTATCTCATTTTGGGGAATCCATGTGCACAATAGCCCCCACCACACATGCCCTTAATGGGGTCACTTTCATGCTCTATTTACACATTAACACTTAAAAACACTTAGAAATCGCTGAGGTTTGTTCAGTGTGCCAAAACTGATCAAAGGTTCTTTCATGTGAGGAACTAAATCTGCTTTGCTACCTCAGGTGTCCAGGAGGGATGTTGCTCAAACATGACCAATTATTTCTCTGTGTGTTTTGGGTAAAGATTTCACCTTCTATTATTGATGTTGATTTACATAATGTATACATTTGCTAGCTAATTTCTGCCTAAATATCCAGAGGATTGAGACTCATTGAACACCTAGTAATTCTGATCACTTAATTGTATTTTCTATCAGCGTAAAACAGTATAGGAGCCTTGTCTTCACTATGAGATTACAAGCTCTTAAAGATTAGGGGTTGATTCTATCCTTTTTTAAAAAAAACTCCCCATATTTTATGACACAGTGTCTTTGTAGCAAGTGTTGCTCAGTGAGTCCAGTATGATAGGTTGTTACCCAGACTACCTACAAATGGACACCAAGTATAAGGAGTATGGGAAGCAGAGAAAAGAACTGAAAAGTTGCTCAGCATCAGCTCTTGACCACCACTGGACTCTGCGCATTGCTAAGGCTCCTTTTGCTGTATCTTAGGTATGTATCATTAGCCACCCTTTACAGACAAGGAAAAGGGGACATAGTGAGGGTGCATGACACCATCTCTAAATGAAAGGCTTAGGATCCAAAAACACTTCAGTCTACTACTTTAAGTCTTGTGTCCCATGATCCCATGACTCCACAATGCCCTGGGCCCTCCCAGAGTGTCTGACTGGCATGGAAAGGTCATTCAACACACCAACTGAACTGAATCACTCTCTTGCTTTTCTATAGAGTCCACTTCCCTATTTGTGAAGGGGTATTCACAGCCTGAGAAGAAACTTTAGTTTTTTTTGAAACTTGGCTTTCACTATTAGTCTCACTTATTGGAACTGTAAGGGGCATTAGAGAATCCCCAAGGGCTGCTAAACCTGATGTTTGCAGGTTGATTTTTGTTTAAATCAAGGTTCAAAGAGCAAAACTTCAAGATGGTGATTTTTCTTTAACTCTGCTTTCCGTATTGTCCATAGCATGTAACTTTGTTGTTAACAGTATCTTAATCAAATCTGAATGCATAATTACCTGAGCCTCAGAGTGGACATTTTAAAACAGAACACACTGGTGACCATCCCTGAGGGTAGATACTGTTGCACATGAAAGTTTATAAATAAAGTGTTTGCCTCCAATCCAATTCCTTCCCTTACTCTAGAAATGGAACATGCTGTTGTAGATTGAAAGAAAGATCTTTCAGTGCTTTATTGATGACCGGGTGAAGCAATCTCCCTCTGTCTTGCTTGTGGTATTATAGGCTTATGATGATCTTGGAAACACGTCTTGCATATTTAGGGAAACCAGAAGGACTGGGAGGTTCTATGGAAATTATAGGAATGATTAATTCTGAGAGCTTCATGCAGCCAAAATACTGTGCTTGTGGGTGGATGGACACCCAGGGATGAGCAAACTGCCCTGCTTCTGTGGGGACCATGTGACTCTCCTCCTGGGAATGCCTGAAACTCAAGCCTGCCCTTTCCTCGTCCTCAATTTACTCAATTACCAAGTTATCATGTGCTGCCTGAGAACTTGGTGAGAATGGCCTTTGATCACCTGAACACTTATTTACACCAAACTTGTGCATAAAGAGTTCATCCTGAGATTTCACATAGCCTTTGCCATTACCTCCAAAGAGCATGGGGAACAAGGAAGAGAGTAAGTGCATGTGCCCAGGGAGATGGAGAACTTTGGAGACCACATGAAATGCCAAATGTGGAAAACTCAGCAAGAGTCCAAATGCACTCTGTGCCTTGCCCAAATAGGCAGTGGCCATGGGACTCTGTGCCCATGATTTCTGTCAAGACTTTTCTTCTGAAGATGTTATTTTCCTTGGGCTTTTCTTTGGAGAGAGCTGGACTTGAGACATGATTGGTCATTATTCAAAACCACAATAAGGGCCATTATTTACTTACAATTAGACTTTTATCCTTTAAACTCTGAGCAGCCACATGAAATGAAACCCTTGTGCAGACAAGGAGCTGGGGTTTGTGTAACCAGGGATGTCTGCTTCTCTTTTTCTAATGAAGTGACCTTGCTTCTTGGTTTCTGGACATGGCTGAGTCTGGGGAAGGCATATGTCTGCTTCCCTTTGAAGAAACAGGCTCCATTCCTCACTGCTTTGTTGTCCCTCCCTCCCTCTGCCGAGTTCTTCCTTATTACACGGCAGAGAAGGGAATAGGTTTGCGATGGATATAAACTTAAAATGAAGTCTTTGACTCTAGTTCTTAGGTTTGTAACTCTCCTCACCTGAGCATTTTGGATGTGCCACACTAATTCCCCAAGCTATTTTAAATGTTTGCTAATTTTTATATGTAGACAATCTTAAACATGTTGTGGGCATGTTCCTCAAGGTCACTTACCGGTTTGCATTAGAACCCAGACGAGATTTCCCTTCCCATGGAAACAGCGTTGTGTTTGGAAGCTAGGTTCCAAGGCCAGTGCACCAAGGACTGATGTTCACTGTGATGATAATAGAACTTGGCCTCTTTGGTGGAATGTGTTGGAACAAATACTTTGAGTTTCACCTTGCTGAAGCAGGAAGCTGGTAGAAGTTTTCCAGGGAGGTAGGGGATATCTGTACCAAGATTTAAGGGAAAGGAATATGTAGGGAGCTAGAAGAAGGATGGAGATGCAAAGGGTCTAGTGAGTTGCCAAGGTGGTCATGAGGGGCATTTGACCCATGCTATTTCCCTCCATCTTTCCTTTACCTTGGCTGAATGCTGAAGAGGATAAGCAGACATGAAATGAATCGACTCACCCATGCTCTTCTAAACAATTGTGGTTTAGGTGAATTTTTCTTCCACCAATTTGATTTTTTCCTTATGTCTCTCTAACACTTCCATAGATCAAACCGAAGGGAGTATACCTCTGTGGTTAGTTTTAGACAGTGTGGCTGTCAAGGGAAAGAGTATGAAGGAAGAGGTTCTCCCAGATCATGCCCCTTCTCATAATCAAGGTGGTTGTTCATCCTGTCTATGCAAAGGCCAACTATGCCCAAGCTGGGTGCTTTATCTTGTAGGAATGTGATATGCTAGCAAGGTAGAGATGTCACTGGTCAGGAGGGAAACCATGAGAGAAGGCTTATATATATATATATATATGTATATATAATGAACATTCATGCCCATCTCTCCAGCTGCTTGCTTCCTAGAATGGCATTCCAAGCACTGGCTCCATCCCACCAGGCCCTGGAGATGCATATTGCTCAAGCCTTCAGAATGGTTTGGCACCTGGTCAATGTGCACATCTGGATATGAAGCTGGATTTGGAGATTTCCAGTGAACTCGGGTGTTTGGCACAATTTTAGGCCTGCCAACATTGACTTGGGCATGGGAGGAGTTCCAGAACATCCTTCATCAGAGGGAGCTTCTTAGTTCATCAACAGCTGCACCCTAAGGTGGGAGAAGGAATCTCTACTTCACTCAGAGAAATTGAGTAAGATCAAGAGTAAATTCAATGAATGCACAGCACAGCAAATCAGATGTTTGTCAGCCATGGGATAATGCTCTATGTTCATGATCTACAGAAACCCAGAGGAGAGCAGTGAACTATTGAATGTCATTAGAAATTCATGTCTGCTTGACAGCTTCCTTCTACTTGGCAGCCTATGTCTACCTCGTAGCACTCATGTCACCCAGGATGCAGAAATATTGCAGGAAGATGAAGCCATTCCCACCCTTCCCTCCTATCTGGATACTTCCTTAGGGTGTCTGACTTTTGAACAATAATAAATAACCACTTGTTAAATATTTAGTAGGTGCTAAGAACTTTATATACATAGGCTTATTTAGCTTTTACAACAACCCAATGATGTATTATTCTTACTCAATTTTTAAGCAAAGGGAACTAAGCTCAGAAATATTAATTGTTTTGGCCATTAAGACACAGCATGGAAGTGGTCAAACAAAATTCAGCATCAGATCTGTTTGACTTCAGAGTTTATACCCTTTTTGGCTATTTCTTTGAGTTGAGCTCAAATCCTTTTAGCTTTGCCTTCCAGGAATTTTGATAGGACTTGCAGCTATAGACTTAGTATCTAAGTGCCTGTATTATGAAGGATGTAATGTGACTGCTTTAAGCTTCAAGAGTAGCCACACAAATTAAAAGTTTATTTTTTCTCAGTCTGAGAAAAAATCTACCTTCCAGAAATTTTGATAGGAGTTACAGCAATAGACTTATTATCTAAGTGCCTGGATTATGAAGGGTATAATGTGACTGCTTTAAGCTTCAAGAGTAGCTGTACAAATCAAAAGTTTATTTTTTTCTCAGTCAGAGAAACAAATGATCCAAGACTGACACGGTAGCTCCACAGTGCCAGGTAGATCCTACAGCCTCTTTCCCATCCATGTGGTCCACTATGGTTCTTCAAAATGCCTACTTCCAACAGGAAAGACAAAGACAAGTGAGGCAAAAGGCAACATAAGCAGATTTATCAGAATCAAAGAGCTGAAGCAAAATGACTCGCACCTGAAATGATGCATGCAACTTCTGCTCACATATATAATTGATCAACACTTAGTCATAGAGTCACATGTAGCAATAAGAATACCTTGAAAATTAGCTTTTATTTTAAACATTCATTTGCATGTCTGAAGTCTAGTGCCAAAGAAGCACAAAAGGCAAGAGCAGATAGTGAACATGCAGTGTCTTTGCCGCATATGTTAATGGTTGATGTGAATTATAGAAGTGGGAAAAAGTGTTATGAACATCCTAAAATGAATGTATTCTAGTTAATAGGAATCTGTGACAATCTAGTCATACTCTTAGAGAAAGTCAGGCTGGTGATGTCCACCTGTAATCCCACCTACTCAGGAGGCTGAGGAAAGAGGATTACAAATTCAAGGTCATACTTGATGAGACTTACAGTGAGACCCTCTCAAAATAAAAAAGACTGGGAATGTAGATATATATTACGATATATATCTTACTCTTTTGCTTGTGGGTCATTGACCAGCTACATAGCCCCAAATTTGAGTACAATGGAAGTGAGGAAATATAAAGGCACTCATGGATTTGGGATAAGCACCAACTATTTCTGACATGGAAATTCATGTAAAAATAAGAATTTTTAACTTTTCTTGGAAAATCAAATGTAGCAAACTCAGCCTACCTGGCAAGATCCATGTAAGCTTCTCAGATGTCCCTGTGGTAAGAGAAATCATTTCCAGTATGCCTGTTAAATTTTCATTTGTTCATTTTCCAGTATGCCTATTCACCACTTAATGGACAATGTCTTCAGAATAGTTTACAAAGATTTCAGGAAGCTTTTCCTAAGCTGTTCTTGACAAGCTGGGATAACATTTTATAACCAAAATTTGAATAATGTTCCCTAAATGAGTTTCTATACGTTTTCCTCAATGACTCTATACACTTTCCTATATTTTTGCTTTACGAAAATAACCTTGATGTAACTCTGTAAGGTTGACATTTTATTCCTTGAAGATTGTGGGGAATATCTAGTATGGTCTTTGTAAATAGGAGATCACACTTTGTACATCTTAATCAAAGCTTTATGAATGGTTGTTTCTCCTCTTTTAATTCTCTTCATGGAAGGTGGATACAATTGTTGATCTAAAAGCCTCCATTCAAATCTGGGTTCTAGTATTTATTAGCTATCTGGCCATGCAGATATATCTTAACCTCTTGGTTAAATAAGCTTGATTAAATACAAAGTTGGTCATGATAGTGGGGTAATATTTGTGAAGGCACTGTAAAATGCAACTGTAATTCAGTTTTCAATCTGGCTATCTTTCAAGTGTTGATGCTTTGCATTTCTTCCAAATTTTCAATGATTCAGTATCCCTCTATGTTTTATTTTGATTTACTTAATACAGGGCAAATTGTGGTGTGAAATGGATCAAATTATGTTAAGTGCATGTATTATTATACAATAATGAAAGTCACTATGCTGGATAATTAATATGTACCAATAAACAAAGAAAATGATGAGGTGTAACAACATGATTATAATGTGTTATTCCTTGCAATAGAGAGAAAAATCTCTTATAGCTGAATATATCTGCTTACCTTTCTGCTTCCACAAAAAGAAAGTGCAGTTGTTTTGTAATGAAAATTCAAGTGAAGAAGAAGAATGAAGAATAGGAGGAGGAAGAAAAGAGGAGGAGGACAAGGAGGAGAATGAAAGAAAAGGGGAAAAAAAGGAAAAAGAAGGAAAAACCTGAAACAAATTTGTTCTAGATATCTAGAAGGAGCAAGAATAATTTTCTCTTTATACAATCAAAGAAAGTGAAGAATAAGTAGATTTACAAAAGTCAAAGAGCCAGAGTAGAATAAAAGTTGAAAGATTTTGGAAAAATTGAATGAGGAACTTAGGACAGTTGATCCTCTTTATTTGTGGCTTCCATGTTTGTGAATTTACCTACTGGCTAAAGTTTATCTGTAACTCCAAAAGCAGTACTTCTGGTGCTTTTGCAGTCATTTGAAGAAATACAAAGAATAACCAAATGTACATATTCTCAGCTGAGGTCAAACAAAGTAAATAGCATTCTGCTTATTTTCAGCTTTCCTGCTACAAATAAGTGTCTTTTTTCTGTTGTATGTTTTTTACAGTTTTCATATTTTTTAAAACTTTGATTAGTGTTTTTGTTTTTTAAAATGGACCCTAAACACTGTACTACAGTTTTGTGTGAGTTCATAAGTACAAGAAGAAAATGATATGCCTTATTGAGAAAGTGTGTGTGTTACCTAAGCTTTGTTCAGGCACAGATTACATTGTTAGCTCTGAGTTCACTGTTATTGAATCATATTATGTGTTGTATATATTAATGAATCACACATATGTAAAATAAGATGTCTTTAAATAGAAACACATAAATTGAGGTTATGTATTCATACATTGCTTTCATTTTGAGCCCTCTTCAAGTATAGTGATGCAGCCAGTGAAAAGTTCTGAGTCTTTGTGGCCATCCTTGGCATGCCCTGGGATAATCACCTAATTTTGAAAGTATGTAAGATGTAGCATGGCCCTAAATTCAGGATTTAGGTTCTACACTGAGAACTAAATGTACTTAATTTGTTTTGACCTTGGAATCAAAATAAGGTAAAAAGTTGAGTAATTGGTAGTTTGGTTAATGGGACAATAAATTAAGGAACATTCAGATTCTTATCTCCTCTTGAAATGGTTATCTCTCAAGATCTCTTGATATGGGCCTTCTATTTTTCCTCTCTCATTTTTTCTTCTTCTCTTCTCTCTTGTCTATTTTCACCAACTTTCTCCCCAAGGTCCCCTTTCCTCTTCTCTTTTCTTTCTCCTTCAGGACTCCTTTCACTTGCCATTTCTCTTTTCCTGTACACATAGCACCAATAAAATTGAGACTGGCCACATGTTCATTTAATTTTATGAATAGTGATACCCAGCACATCAAATCCATTTTGAAAACTCCCAGAATGCAAAGATCAAAAGAACATCTGGAAAAGGCTGTGTTTTGAGATATCTTTTAAATCTCCAATTTGTTTATCTCATAACACAGGGCAAAGGAAAGAAAAATAATGGGAATATACCTTAAAGAAATCTCTAAGGCTATCCCCGTATTTATGCATAAGTTAGATCCCAAAAGTGACTTTTGAAAACCTATTAGATATAGATAGCCTATTAGATATAGATATAGCTTGGTAATGGAATGAAGAAATCGTTTGACTTTGGGATTTAGTTAGGGATTAAGTGAATTTGGGCCTTTATTTGCCCTTATAGAATATCTGTATGGTTTGCATTTTTAGTTTTCACATTTTAATAACTAGACTGGCTTTGTTAATTGCCTGTGCTTGTTGGTTGTAACATGCTTGATCTAGCATGTTAGACCTGATGGGGCACTACACTCCCATTTTTTTTTTAAATTTAGATGTAAGAGTTTCAGTTCTGATCCATCAACCCAGGATAAGAGCTGGAGAGCTTTTAGTTGAAGAGAAGCCATTTAGTGTGTGTGGAGGAAGTCTCATTGCTGCTTCTCGATTGGCCCCCACTCACTGTAAGGAGGCAAGTGAGCACATATTGCATTGCAACCTGACATTTCCTTACTTTGGGCACTAACCCATTGTCAGATCCACCATCAATATCTTGTTAAGTTCATCATTATGTCTTTGACATTATTTTAAAGCACTTTCAGCAGCATGATGGAAATAAATCACAAGCAAGTGATAAAAAGCCTGAATTTTCTTTTATGTAACTTCCTAACTCAATCCATCACTCACCTTCTCTTTAATTATAAAAAATAATTAAATAGCCACTCTCTTTTTTTCAGTTGAGAGCACTAAGATGGAAGGTTTTCATAGTTGCTTTCTATACATTGGCTTTAATGTTGTAGATTTATCCAGAGCCAAAACCTTGAACGTCAAAGATGAAATGTACTTGATCAATCATGGTTACAATGAGAACTTGGCCACAGCATCCTCCAAATGCAAGCACCATTGCCAGATACCTGCTAGAAGAGTGTTCTCATGATCCTCCACGTGAGTAAAGTATGGATCTGAATGCTTTCTTCGTCCCTTACTGGATGGGAGCAGTGTTACTATTTTGAGTCTAACAAGCAGTCTGGATTTCTATATTTACAAGCTTAAATAAATCGAACATTTCATTCTGAGTTCTCTGCCCTTTTCTTTCTCTTTCTTCTTTTTCTTTTTTCTAGCAACATATGAGCCTTTACATTTTTCACCATTTACTGATGCAAACTGCAGAATTTTTTTTTTTATTATTATTTTAAAGCTATGCTGTGGCTAATTTTCTTAGGCTGTAAGTGTTTCAGTTTGACTCTTTTAAAGACAGATAATTTATGAATTGGGGGAAAATCAAGTAAGATAAGATCCAATGAGATAATATTATGGCCAAGGGGACACAATTCCCCATGTCTATGTTTCTAGAGCCCGCACACTTCCATGGAATATGCCTGAGAAGCAGATGCTCTATAGGGTGGCTAGCCCATCCTGATGAAACAAACACCTGGGTAAAGTGGAGTGGGTCATGGAAAAGCAAAGTTTCCTTCTACAAATTAGGTACATGAATTGTCTATCTTGAGCATACATTAGAAGCATCTGGAAGTTTACTGGATTTTCCCTCAGAGTTTCTCACATAGTAGATGTAGAGCAGGGTCTGAGAATTAGCATTTCTCCCGAGTTCCCAGGTGATATTGCTGCTGCTACTCTGAGGACCCCACTTTGGGAATCCACTGAGTTAGAATCTCCTTACCTCAAGATAAATCAAACATGAGATCCTTCTTGCCTATAGCCACTCAAAACCCTCACCCAAGTTTCTGAACTTACTCTTCTGGAACCAGGCAGGCCTTCTCAGTGCCTAACTTTGAGTTGGTCCCTGAAAAGCACCTTGGCATCTAATAGCTTTGCAGTAGTTCTGGGACTGCCTGATGGATGGTACAAGATCACTTCTGGGCCCCAAGAGTAGACAAGTAAAAATAAAATGGTACCACTCCCACTTCCACTGCTCTTGACCATCCTTCAGAAGGCCCATTATTCAGACTGTGGCACTTAGTCTAGGAATAGGAGCTAATCTATTAGTCCATCACCTTCCCACATGCTGAACCTCCATGTGGGAGAAGAGAAGGACACTGAATCACCTCTTGTTAGAAGAGAAGAGTTTATCTTCATTTCTTTCTCCAATGGCAAGCTCCCTTTGACAAGCCACAGCCTGGATATCTCTGGTACTTTTCATTGTCCACCTTTGTATCTTTGATATTCTCTTTGTATCTGTGCTTCTTTATAAATAGAGGTGCCCCAGAAAATCGCATAATTATCTTTGAAAATGAACACAAATTCTTAATGCATTTCCAGAAAATATAACTGAAAATAATCTCTGATGAGTAATTGTGTTCAACCTTTCTTTTCCTCCAAACCATTCATTTTACGTAGTTACACTTTTATGTATTGTATATGTTCAGTTTAAAGTAAGGCATATGACTCTGCACCAATCTACCTGTTGCTTATTATTGTTAACATTTTATTGTGGAAAATTTCAAATACGGCTTTATGATTCAATTTTAAAAACATGCTCTTCACTTTGAAAATATTTTACTAAACCTTTCTGTTGTTCTTACTCTGCATGATGCTGAGGAAGAAAACAGTACAAATCTCTCCAAGGAGTTTTCTTGCAGCATGGTATTCTTCCTATTCCACAGTATTTCTTTTATAAGACTGCTTGGCTTGGAAAGCTATACTTGACTTGGGTTGCTGGTATCTTCTGATTGTAGAAATAAAGGAAATCTTGCTCTAATCATGTTTCCCTCTTTACTTTAGCTCGAAGAAACTTAGACTAAATTTGCAATCATCTTCTAATTGTGATACTCCACTTATAGGTATTCACTTCAGAGCATTAAAGTTGCTCTTATATATTTCTCTCTCTTTTTAAAATTCTCTTTTCTTTAAATCTTTCTATAAATTATTTATAATTGTTTTTGAAATAGGATTCAGGGTAAAAACAAATAAGTGATATTTTCACAGAAAGGCATTATTCTCCTGTCCTTAATACAGACCATAGCATAAACTCTGTGCTGTGTGTGAAAAAAAAAAAGTCTTTGATTTTATCAAAACAAAAACTATGCCCAGAAGCAAACTGACAAACTAATCCCATGAACATTAATGGTCAGGTCTAGCTGCCTTTTGTATTGGACAGATTTGAAAGCTTCTGTTTTCCTCAGTTGGAGCTCATTTACTTGATTCTCCTCTAGTGAATGAAATGGCCTTCCAAGTGTGGTTCATTCAAGCCTCAAAAAGACTGTGATTCTGTTAGAGGTGGCAGAAATAGTATTAAGGTAAAACTCTTGGATGAGATAATTTATAATATATGAAGAGTTTCTATAAATTCAAACAAAAAAGAGAAACAATACATTAAAATAATATTTTGGTCAGCTTTTTTGCTGCTATAACTAAATGGCCCAACCAGCACAACTGTAGAGGAGGAAGAGTTTATTTGAAGGCTCATAGTTTCAGAGGTCTCAATCCATAGACAGCTAGCTGTCTCCATTTCTCAGGGCTCCAGGTGAGACAGAAACATCATGGAGGAAGAGTGTGGCAGAGAGAAGCAGCTTACATGGTGATCAGAAAGCAGAGAGAGAGTGTTTCCACTTGCCAGATACAAATATATACCCAAAGCCATGTACCAGTTCCCACTTCCTCCAGCCACACCCTACCATTTCAGTTACCACTCAGTTAATCCTTATCAGGGAATTAAATCACTGATTAGGTTAAGACCCTCACAACCCAATCATTTCTCCTCTGAACATTCTTGCATTTTCTCACATATGAGCTTTTTGGGGGACACCTCACATCCAACCAAACCATAACAAATGATAACATTATATTGAACAAGCAGTTCCCAGAACCCAAAATGCCCCCAGCTTCATTAGTAACAGATGATTACCTAACTGATTAAATTATGTTTGCCACCAGACTGGCAATATCTTAAGTAGGAAAGGGTGTGGAGAGCTTTGACAAGTTGAACACATTCAACCACTATTAATGAGATTACAAATTGTCATAGAGTGGAGAGCAAGTTAAAAGGCATTACCCCAAATTTAAATACAGAGGTTGTATCAGCAGTTTTTCTTTTAGGGATTTTTCTTAAACAAATATTTGCGTATGTGCACAGAGGGATGTATAAGGATGTCATTGTCTTCTTGATCATAATATTGAAGAAGCAGAATGCTTAAACTTTTCATCAATAGAAAAATGACTAAATAAACTGTGACATATCCATATGATAGAATAATATGCAACAGTATGAGTGTTGATAGCCCTCTATGTGCCAGCATGAAAATTCTTCAAAACATATGGTTAAAAGCAAGATGCGGAACAATATGAAAATAGTGAGCATACATATGTAGTGAATAAACTACCCTAGGCAATAGATCTGCATATATAAGAATGCAAATACATACAAAAGGTACTTTTTTTTTAAAGGAACGGGATGGAGAGAATGAGAATGAGGAAGATCTTTTCGCCCTATCTAGTCCTAAACTGAACTTTTCACATTTCATAGTTCTCTGCTGAAATTTTTAAAAGAATATTAGCTACATAGAGAAATACAATCTGGGTCATGAGATTA
Source organism: Geosciurus inauris (assembly GCA_004024805.1). NCBI lineage: Eukaryota > Metazoa > Chordata > Mammalia > Rodentia > Sciuridae > Geosciurus > Geosciurus inauris. The sequence continues at coordinate 16,284 of PVHX01002576.1, read as the reverse complement.
TGGGTAATTTTTATTTTCTTTGAGCTGTTTCCATTTTTAAAGAATGGATATATGTATTATTTTGCAATCAGATAAAACTTTTCTTTTTTTGTTTGATATGGTTTCACCCCTTCCTTTCTGAACACATATGAAGGGAAAATGACATGGTGTATTGTGATTACCACAACATATTTTCTCATTCTTCTAACCACTAGCATTGTTAGAGGGCATCTCCCCTTCTGTTCCATGATTTACTTAAATCCTTCTGACGAAAGTTTCCTGAGTCAGGCTTTCTATGCTTAGCCCAACACCTGGAATAGGTTTCAGCTGGATAAACTTTTATTCTGAGAAATGCTCAGTCAGTTCCCCCTTCCTCTAGGAGAAGATGCTGAACGTGTTTTTTTAAATATGTCCTTTCTGTTGGTAACATAATTACATAATCCAGAGTCTCCATCTCTGGTGAATTTACCTGGATACCTGAAATATTTTTTCTTAAAAAGGAAACATATTTTCTTCCAGCTGTGCCCTCATGGGCAATTTCTATCTCCAGTTTGGTCCAGAGCTTTGACAAGTTGAACTCCAGCCAGCCTCCCTTGGATCGGCTCAGTCGTACTTTCTCCATAACACTCCATATGGAGTACTTGTGAATGATTTCTCACGGCCTGCTCAACTTCCATTCTAAGCAAGTCAAGGCATCTATGTGCAGCACATGTTTTTGAGAGTAAAGTGCATTTCGCAGAAATAGATACATGAGCAGTCTTCCTTTCTCTGTTCCCCTGCTTTTTTCCCTTAGTGGGATCTTTCAAGCACTCAAAATATGTCCTTAGGGTAGGATTCTCAGACTGTGACAGCATGCAGATCACTTGGGGATCTTGTTAAAATGCAGAATCTAATCCAGAAGGTCTGAGTTTGCATTTCTAAACAAACTCCCAGGTAATGCTGATTCACAGGTCACACTTTGAGTAACAAGTTTCCAAGGAACGTAAAAGGGATTTAGTCTCATCAACACTGTGTAAAGGTGAGGTGGGAATGGTTTAATCACAAAAAGAAAACTATCTGTTGTAAGGGAAAAAAATTATTCAATGGTATTTGTTAAAGCCTGGGAAGGAAGACTTAATTCAGGATTATCATGACAAGTACAGGGACCATACAATGGAGTTTGCAGAGAGAAAAAGAGATTGTGCTCAACTCCAAGTACTGTGTGAGCAAGTGGAATTTTATAGTCCAGGAGCAGGGTGAGGGTCTGTGGATAGAAAATCTTCCCGTGGTCAGGAAGATTCTAACAGAATTCTTCATGAAGATAGGCCAGGGTGATGAGATATCTTCTGGCTAGTAGTAGAGAATGACGAACCTGATCAGGTATCCAGTATAATCAGGTAATCCGGGATGGGGATTCTTGCTAGACTGACTTAGCAGAATTCTTTGCTAAAACTGGATTTGGTAAGGAGATGCACAGATGGGTCTAGAAAGTTCAGAAGCTAAATGAAAGTTTGACCAAGCATAGAATCTTTCTCACCATGCAATAGTAAATGAGAATTTAAGATACATTTGATGTATTGGAATACATAGATGTAGATTTCATTCACATTTATTTTCTTAAGAATAAACCTGAGGGACCACAATTTTATAGGAAGACCTGGCTGTGAACCAGTGAATCCCAGAATCACTGAGTTTGAAGAGCAGCTCAGAAAGCATACATCAGGGTACTTTTGAAAGTCTTGTGCTGAGGGGGCCACCCTTTTCTGTTATCTGACAGAGAGTAGTTTGCTGTATGCTGTGAATGACAGAGGAAGGTGAGAAGGGAAAGATAGAAACTGTGTTTGTAAAATGGCCTCTAGAAGAAAAAGCTCAGCTCTGAAGTGGGAAGCTTGCTGGCAGCTGGGAGAGCCAGTTGTGTGGCCACCCACAGTGGCCCAGAAGCCAGGGTGAGCCACTGTCTTATTAACAAGCAGCAGGTGTGCTTATGTTTTGGTACCCACCTGAAAAGTGAAGACAGGCTCGACATCAAAAACTTCCAAGATAACAACAGCCCCTTCACCTCCCTGTCCTCCCTCCAGCACACACCTCAATCTGTCCCTAACCTATTTCAGTCCTTATTCTAGTTCTTTGATGGGGCTGTCTGAAGTGGCATCAGCTCTGTGGGTCCTTCGATATGTGACACAAATTTTTTTCCTTTTTTTTTTTTTTTTTTTTGGTACTGGGGATTGAACTCAGGGGTACTCGACCACTGAGCCATATCCCCAGCCCTATTTTGTTTTTTATGTAGAGACAGGGTCTCACTGAGTTGCTTAGCGCCTCACCATTGCTGAAGCTGGCTTTGAACTCTTGATTTTCCTGTCTCCCTAAGTGCTGGGATTACAGGCTTGAGCCACTGCGCCCGGCTAATTTTTTTTTTCATTTTTTAATCCTACAATATTTAAAAAATTATTTATTAGAGCAGACACATCATTCACATTGTTTTCAGCAGCCAATGCCTTATTGTACAATAAAGTTACTATGAGGATATAAAGGTCACCATCTGTTCAGTTTCTTACTTTCACTCCCAGTCGGGTGATAGACAATTAGTTTCTTATTTATCCTTCCTGAGAATGCTATGCTTATATGATTTAACACAAATTATCCATGCCACTTTTTAATGTAAATTGGGAATACACTATGTGTATTTTAGTGGCTTGCTCTTTTCACTTAAAATGTATCTTGGAGAACTTTTGTTAACAAAATATAATACCTTCTTTATACTTTTCTAACCACTGGATATTGGTATAATATATGGATGAAGCATAATTTTTTTGTCTTATTTCCCTTTGAGGAAAATCCAACTTGTTTCTAGTCCTTTTCTAGTATGTACTGTACTGTTATGTGACCTCATAGACGTAGCATTTCACATGTGTTTAGTAAAGGCTTTAGGATAGATTTCTGGGACTAGAATTGTATCATCAGGTACTTTACCAATCACCCTCGTTAAGGGTCATACCAATTTACTCTCTAAACAGTAATGAATAAGAATCTCATCTCCTATTAGCTTAACAATGCATGCTCTCCAATGGTTGGATAATTGCCAGTCTAATAAGTTAAAACAATGATCTCAGTGTAGTTTTTAAAATATTTTTATTCAAATCTAACAAACACAGAGAAAAGTACACAAATCACAAATGTATAGGAACTGAATTATCACAGTGACACACCATCACGCATGTAACAACAAATAGAGCCCCAGAAGACGCGAGTGCCCCTCTGGTCACTTTCTCTCCCCTAGGGTAACTTCTGTACTATGTGATGATGTTACAGATTAATTTGCCTTTTCTTGAACCTTAGACAGTCTATGCTCTTGTGGGTCTGCCTTTTTATGGTCAACCATAGCTTTATGAAATTCAGTTCTACTGTTGTAAGTAGTCCTTGCAGAGCTTTCAAAGACAAAGCACTTATCGCTCAGCTTTGTATGCTAAGCTTAGATCTAACTGGAGAAACTTCCATTGGACTTCAATTCTAGGTTCCAGAAATTCTTTGAAATGCCTATTTGGCTATTCTAAACCCTCTTTTAACTGCTTCCTCTTTACCTGTAAATGTTTCCCCTTGGTTGAGACTTTCCATGTCTGAAACACTTTCCTGGAATCAGACACAAGGGACTCAGAAGTAGGAAAAATTCTAATTGGCTTTCCAAATTTACTTGGAGGCACATCCAGGAATCTAATTTGGTACTTTAAACCTTGAAAGCTTGCAGACACTAGTAATGGACTAGGTAATCACTGCTTTTAAACTCTTTCATCCAACCTCTCATAGATAAGATGTTGTAGACTGCCCTTCCCCTGTGCACCAAAAGGGTGCTATGGAAGAACTGGCAACTGCTCTTGTTTGAACATGGTTTGTCCTTGTTGGAACTCATGTTAAAACACAATTCCTCAATGTGACAGTATAGGGAGGTGGGACCTATAGGGAGTGGTTTGGATCATGGAGGTGGAGTCCTCATGAATACAGGAGTAAGTGACTTCTCATTCTCCTAAGACTGGACTAGTTGTATGAGAGTGGGTTATCATTAAGTGTCCAGCTTCTTTGTCCCCTTCTCTATTCTTCAAGTGCCTGTAGTTCCTCTATGAGTTCCTCTTCCAAGAAGCCTAGCAGATGCCAGAACTATGCTCTTGGACTTCCAGAATCACAAGCTAAGTTAATCCTCTCCTCTATAAATTACTAGTCTTGGGTTTTCCGTTACAGCATCAAAAAGCAGACTAAGACAACAAATAATTCTTCTTGTAAAATATGCTTAAGAAAAAAGATTCTCCAGTCAAATGAATCTCAGAAACGTTTATTCAAAGCTCCCCATATTCTCCAACTTCCAAGGATTGCCCTTTATCTTAATATTCAAATAAGATAGCCTAAGCTTCCTTTCCGTTCCTTGTGATTTGTCCCTTCCTAGCATTTCTATAGATTTTGGGGGAGCATCAGTTGTTCTGATAGGTCCCCATGGCATTGTTTCTAAACATGGCCTAGCTTCTCTCTTGTGGGCTAGCTCTGTACTGGGGAACACACCACCGAGTACCAGGGAGTGAGATTAAACACTATTATATGTATTTAAGTCCTATTTATATTTGATATTTGGAGAATTATCTATTGTAACTATTTTTTCCATTGGTTTGTTGTCTTTTTAAAATATTTGACATTTTTAGAACATATTTTATTTATGCTTCTGTGGTCTTTTATTCTCCATGTTTCTAGAATCTTTTTTTATATTATGGAGATGTGCTCTTCATTCCTGATGTGATTCATGCATGTTTTTCTCAGTTTTTGTTTGTGTTTTAATCTCTCGAATTTAATTAATATTAAATTGTCTTTAAATCTTGAATATACCAGATTCTTTTATGGTGCTACTGACCTTTGTTTGCTAATATTTTCTTTCACATTTTCTTGATTGAAATTCATTGGTTTTGCATAATCTTGTTAACTTCGATATAGGTATCATGCTTACTTTATTACAAGAATTTCAAACTTTCACTTTCTTTTTCTATTATCTGCAATATTTTAAATAAATTATTCAGTACAGATTTTGGCTGATTTCCTGCGATACCATCGGGATATAGCAAACCCCTCCTTTAAAAAAAAATTGTGTAATTTTACCGAAATAAATCTGTTAAGATTTTCTTTCATGAGATTAGTTTTGTTAAAATTATTTTCCCAGACATAGTCCGTCTATCCAGTTTTAACACACTGCCTAGAATTGAACAACTTTCATCTTAGAGATTTCCCCCAACATCCTCACTTACTTAGCTAATTTTCTTTCTCTATTTTGTATAATCATGCTTTTCTTCCTATTTAGATTATTGTGACTTAGTCTCATTGGTTTTCTCTAATATTCTTTTAGTTGTAGATGGACATAATACTTTTATTTATTCATTTATGTTTATGTAGTGCTGAGGATGAAACCCAGTGCCTCACATGTGCCAGGCAAGCACTGTAATCTCATTGGTTTTTATAAAGTACTACCTTTTGAAAATTTATTCATTTCAATGTTTTTCTATTTTCAAATGTATTTTTCTTCTTTTATATTCATTAATTCTTCCTTTTGTCTTCTTTTAGTTTACGGTTTTTTGAGTCAAATGGTTTCATTAGTGTTACTGATATTATTAAGGCTATGAACTATTCTCTGATTTAGCTGTGTCTAATTATTCTGACAAGTGGTATTTGAATGGTAAAACATTTTTGTTGGCATTCCTTTTTTGATCTATGAGTTGTTATTTCCAGGAGAAAAATAATTTTTGTTAATAATCTTGCCGTTAATTTTCAGTTTTATTGCATTATGATCAGAGATAATATCTCTACTGTTTTCCATTTTGGAATATATACATTTTTATTGTGTAATTTTTATGGTTAATTTTTAAGACTATATGATGGGCACAAGAAAGCAAGTTTATCTCTACTTTCAGAGTATAGAATTTTAAAGATAGCAAATTAGTTACATTATTTAGTTCTTTTGTACATTTACTTATTTTTTGTCCTTGAATATCATCAACTGGGAAAGGTGAATTACAGTTCAAACTACATGTGGTTTTTCTTTTTCTCATTGTGTCTTTTGAAGTTTTAGAGATTTATAAATTGTTACATGTCATTTAGAGAACACACATTCATAATCATTGCAGCATATTTATAAAATACCCATTTTAGCATAATGAAGTGCCCGTCCTAGTCTTAATTTTTGGCTTGAATTTCACCTCTAATATTAATATCATGACAACTTTTTTTGGGGGGGGAGTTTGAAGGGTCATAACTGTCTGGTATACATGCTTATTAATTTATTTATTTTTAAATATATATTTAAAATCTTTGAAATAGTTACAGACCTGTGGGAAGTTACACAGAAATGTTCAGGGAGATCCCTTCACTCCACCTCGACCAATGGTAAATCTGGCTCAAGTGCAGTATTACATAATGCCAGGAAATTGACATTAGTGCAATCCACATAGTTTAATTTCATCAGTTATATATGTACTCATTACTGTGAATGTGCACAGAATTTTACCCAGTTATATCACTTGTAGATTTTCATGTGTACCACCACAATGAAGATACAGAAGTATATCATCAGCATAAGCACTCCTGGTACAAACTCTCTATTTCCCCTCTCCAACTAGCCTTTGATTTATGGTAGTTAACTAATCTGTTTTCCATCTCCATAATGTTTTTTGAGAATGGTATAAATCATACAGCATATAAATTTAAGATTGGCTATTTTCACTCACCCTGAGGTTTATATAAGTTGTTGGATATAACAGTTTGTTCCTTTTTATTACTGACTAGTGTTTCATGGTATGAGTGTGTCACTTTGTTTCAAATGAAGAACATTTGGATAGCTTCCAGGTGTGGGCTATTATGCATAAATACACTATGAACATTCATGTACAAGTTCTTGTATGAATATAAGCTTTCATTTAACTGGGATAAATGACCAAAAGTATAATTATGAGTCATATTGGTAAATCAGCCAAACTATTTCCCAGAATGTCTGTATCATTTAAATTCTTACGAGCAATATACGAGTGTTCCACTTTTTTCCTCGGAATCCTCAAAAGTATTTGGTGTTATAATTATTTCATTCTATTCATTCTGGTAAGTATGCTGTGATATCTCATTATGGTTTTAATTTGCCACTCCCTAATGGCTAATGATGTTAAACATTTTATCATGTTTTCATGTGTTTATTTACCACCTGTGTGGCCTTTTAGGTAAAATTTCTACTAATGTCTTTTTTCCAGTTATATTTGGATGGCTTCTTATATTTTAAGTGTCCTTTAGGTCTTCCCCTTCCCCTCTTCCTCTCCCTTTTCCTTCTTTTTCTTCTCTGTGTTGGTGATCAAACCCAGAGGGTCTCAACTATGCTAAACATGTACTCTACCATTGAACCCCTAAGAATTCTTTATATGTTCCAGATACAAGTCTTTTATAAATTCTCCTTTATACATGTATAAATTTTGTTATAAAAGTGCTTTGTTATATATATCATTGGCAAATATTTTCTCCCAGTTAACAATTTGCCTTTTTATCCTCTTTGGTAGAGCAAAAATTTAAATTTCAGTGTGTTTCAATTTATCTATTTTTCTTTCTATGGATCATGGTTTTGGTGTCATCTAAGAATCCTAGATTCTTTTTTTTTCTTTTGGTGTCATCTAGATCCTAGATGCCCCCCTCGCCCCCCGCCACTTCCCTTCCTTCCTTCCCTTCCTCTTTCTCTCTCTTTGATGGGAAGCATGCTTCATTTATTTATTCATGCCTACTGGGTCCATAATAGATCTTTTTTTTTGTTTGTTTGTTTTTCCCCCACATTTCTTATTGGTGAATTACAGTTGTACATAATGATGGAATTTTTTGTTACTTATTAGTACATGTACACAATATAACAATAAAATTTGGCCAATATCACTCCACAGAACTTCCCCCCACCTCCCTTTCCCCTACCCCAGGGTCCTTTCCCCTACTGATCTCCCTTTGATTTTCATGAGATCTGCCCCCACCTTTCTTTTCCTTTTTCCTATCTAGCTTCTTCATATGAGAGAAAACTACACCTCTTAACCTTCTGAGTTTAACTTATTTCACTTAACATAATGGTATGTAGTTACATACATTTTCCTGCAAATGACGTAATTTTTCTTTATGGCTGAATAAAACTCCATTCTGTATATATACCACATTCTCTTTGTTCATTCATCTGTTGATAGATATCCAGGCTGGTTCCACAGTTTATCTATTGTGAATTGTGCTGTTATAAACATGAGTATGTTTGCATCACTGTAGTATGATGATTTTAATTCTTCAGGATAAATATCAAAAAGTGGTATAGCTAGGTCATATAGTGGTTCCATACCTAGCCTAACTGGGGAACCTCCATACTAATTTCCGTAGTGGTTATACTAATTACAATCCCACCAACAGTATACAAGTACTCCTTTTTCTCCACGTCCTATCCAGCATTTATTATTATTTATATTCTCAATAACTGCCATTCTGACTGGTGTGAGATGAAATTTCAGTGTAGTTTTGATTTGCATTATCCTAATTGATAATGATGTTGAATATTTTTTCATGTATTTGTTGACCATTTCTGCTTTTGAGAAGTGTTTAATTCATTTTCCCGTTTATTAATTGGGTTGATTTTTTTGGTGTAAAGTTTTTTAATTTCTACATATATTCTAGATATTAATCTTCTGTGAAAAGAGTACCTAGCAAAGATTTTTCTCCCATTCTGTGGGTTCACTTTTCACATTCCTATTTTTTTCCCTTGCTGTGCAGAAGCTTCTGGAATTTATGACATCCCATTTATTAACTCTTAGCATTATTTCCTGAGCTTCAGGGGCCCTATTGAGAAAGTTGTTGCCTGTGCCTATATGCTGAAGTATTGGCCCTACATTTCCTTCTAAGAGTTGCATGTTTTCTGGTATAATTACAAGGTCTATGAGCTATTTTGCATGGATTTTTAAAATTTGTTCTAATTGGTAAATAGTGATAGTTTGAGTTCTTTTCCTATTTGTATCCTGTTAATTTCTTTCATCTGAGTGTATTTTTATTCAGGGTTAGAGATTAGGGTCTAATTTCATTCTTCTACATGGGGATAACTTGTTTTCTCAGCATCATTTGTTAAAAAGGCTGTCTTTTCTCCATGTTTTGGCACCTTTGTCAAGAATCAGATGACTATAGATGATGTTTATCTCTATGTCTTCCATTCTGTACCATTGGTCTGCCTGTTTTTATTCCAGTATAATGTAGAATTTGTTACTATAGCTCTGTATTATAATTTGAAATAAGGTATTGTGATGCTTGTAGCATTGCTTTTTTATTTTTTTGCCTTAGAATTGCTTTGGCTATTCTGGGTCTTTTACTCTTCCAATTAAATTTTAGGACTGCTTTTTCTAGTTTAAATAAGAACATCATTGTTATTTTGATGGGGATTGCATTGAATCTATGTGTTGCTTTTGGACATATTAACCATATTAATTGTGCCTATCTATGAATATGGAAGGTCTTTTCATCTTCTGATGTCTTCTTCATTTTTTTTCTTCAGTGTTCTTTTCATTGTGGAAGTCTTTCACCTCCTTGGTTAGATTTATTCCTAGGTTGTTTTTTTTTTTTTTTTTATGTGAATGGAATTGCTTTCCTGATATCTTTCTGAGCAGATTCATTGTTGGTATATAGGAAAGCTATGGATTTTTGTGTATTGATTTTGTACCTTGCTGCTTTGCCAAAATTTATTAATTTATTAATAAATTTACTTATTTATTTATTAACTAACAATTTTGGGGTGGAGTTTTTTTTTAAATATTTTTTTAGCTGTAGATGGACATAATGTCTTTATTTTATTGCTTTGTATGTGGTGCTGAGGATCGAACCCAGGGCCTCACGCATATGAGGCAAGCGCTCTACCGCTAAGCTACAATCCCAGCCCCTGGGGTGGAGTTTTTTGAATCATCTAGGTCTAGGATTATAACATTGGCAAATAATGATAATTTGATATTTTCCTTTACTATTTTATCCCTTTTTTTCTTCTCTTGCCTAATTGTTCTGGCCATAATTTCTAGTACTATATTAAATGGAAGCGGTGAGAGTGAACATCTTTGTCTGTCCCCAATGTTAAAGGAAATGCTTTCAGTGTGTCCTAATTTACTATGAGGTTGCCTTTGGGTTTTACAACCACAGACTTTATAATGCTGAGGTAGGTTCCTTCTGTTCTAGTTTTTTTAGTGTTTTTATCATTAAAAAGTGCTGAATTTTGTTGAAAGTGCTTAATTTTCTTGAGATGACTCAGTGATTTTTGTCCTTTATTCTATTTATATGACGAACCACATTTATTGATTTGTGCATCCTTGCCATCTCTGGAATAAAAACAACTTGGTTGTGATGTATAATCTTCTTAATATGTTGTTGAATATTATTTGCTAATATTTTATTAAGTATTTTTATATCTTAGTTCATCAGGAATACTGGTCTGTAATTTTCTTTCCTTGATGTGTCCGTATCTAGTTTAAATATGAGTGTGATATTGGCTACATAGACTAAATTTGGAAATGTTTCATCCATTCCTATTTCATGGAATAATTTTAGGAGTATTGACATTAGTTATTCTTTAAAATTTTGGTAAAATTTGGCTGAGAACCCATATGGTCCTAGGATTTTCTTTGTTGGAAGGCATTTTATACTGCTTCTATCTGATTACAAATTATTAGTCTGTTTGGTTTTATATGCCGCCTTGATTTTGGTGGAGTGTATTTGTTTAGACATGTTTCCATTTCTTCTAGGTTTTCCAGTTTATTGGAGTATAAGTTTTTGAAATAGTCCCTAATCATCTGGTGGCTTTCTGAGGTGTCTGTAGTGATTTCATTTTTTTCATCTTAATTTTATTAATTTGGGTTTTCTCTCTTTTTATTTCAGTTATTTTAGCTAAGGGATTATCAATATTTTAATTAATTAACATTAATATTAATTTACATTTTGCATTTAAGTTCATTTTGAGATTTTTAAAATATAACATATATGGTGTAATTGATTTTTTCTATTAATGTCCAATTTCTCCCGGACAATTTGTTAAAAGGTCCATCCCTCTTCCTTTTAATCACTTTTTAATTTTTCTTTTTTTAAAAATAGACTGACAGCTGACTTTTCTCTTTTTTTAATCTTTATTTTATTTATTTATTTTTTATGTGGTGTTGAGGACTGAACCCAGTGCCTCACGCATGCAAGGCAAGCACTCTACTGCTGAGCCACAATCTCAGCCCCCACTTTTTAATTTTTCTCAATAATCAATCAAGCATACTTTGGGAATCTACAAAGTGTTTTTTTTTCTTTTTATTCTTTGTTCTAATTAGTTATACATGATAGCAGAATGCATTTTGATTGATTGTGCACAAATGGACCACAACTTTTTATTTCTCTGGTTGTACATGATATATAGTTGCACTACATGTGCAGTCACACATGTACCTATGGTAATGATGTTCATCTCATTCCACCGTTTTTCCTGCCCCCATACCACCTTCCACTTCATTCCCTCCCATTTTCCCAAAGTTCTCCTCCCCTTCCATCCCTTCCTCCATTCTCCCCAAGCCCCTCCCCCCATTATGGATCAGCATCAACTTATCAGATAGAACATTTTGCCTTTGGTTTTTTGGGATTGGCTTACTTCATTTAGCATGATATTCTCCAACTCCATTTACTTGCAAATCTATAATTTTATTCTCTTTTCATACTGAGTAATATTCTCTTGTGTATATGTACCACAGTTTCTGTGTCGATTCATCTATTGAAGGGCATCTAGGTTGGATCCACAGTTTAGCTATTGTAAATTGAGCTGCTATGAACATTGATGTGACTGTGTCACTATAGTACACTGATTTTAAATCCTTTGAGTATAGATAAAGGAGTGGGATAACTGGGTCAAATGGTGGTTCCCTTCTAAGTTTTCTAAGGAATCTCCATACTGCTTTCCATAGTGGTTGCACCAATTTGCAGTGCCACCAGCAATATATGAGTGTGCCTTTTCTCCCACATCCTCACTTATTATGACTTGTATTCTTGATAATTGCCATTCTGACTAGAGTGAGATAAAATCTTAGAGTACTTTTGATTTGCATTTCTCTAATTACTAGAGAAGTTGAACTTTTTTATATATTTGTTGATTGATTATATATCTTCTGAGGAGTGTCTTTTTCAATTTCTTAGCCCATTTATTAATTGGGTTATTTTGTGTGTGTGTGTTAAGATTTTTGAGTTCTTCATATATTCTGGAGATTAGTACTCTATCTGATGTGCGTATAGTAAAGATGTTTGCCCACTCTGTCGGCAGTCTCATCACATTATTGATTGTTTCCTTTGCTGAGAAGAAGCTTTTTAGTTTGAATCCATCCTACTTATTAATTCTTGATTTTATTTCTTGTGCTTTAGGAGTCTGGTTAAGGAAGTCAGGATCTACTATAACGTGATAAAGGTTTGGGTCTACTTTCTTCTTCTATTAGGTGCAGGGTCTCTGGTCTAATTCCTAAGTCCTTGATCCACTTTGAGTTTAATTTTGTGCATGATGAGAGATATTGGTTTAGTTTCATTTTACTGCATATGGATTTCCAGTTTTCCCAACACCATTTGTTGAAGAGGCAATCTTTTCTTTAATGTAGGTTTATGGCACATCCGTCTAGTATGAGATAACTGAATTTATGTGGGTTTTTTTCTGTGTCTTTTATTTTGTACCATTGGTCAACATGGGGGGGTGCGTCCCTGGGCAGGGCCATGTGCACCTTCTCCCTAGGCACGGGCCCCACCCCCAGGGGGCAGTGCGGGCACCATGGGAAAGCTCAGATCTGAGAGACTGGGCCTATGTGGGCAGCGGTAGCCGAGGGCCTCAGGGGAAAGGGGAAGGAGAGAGGAGAAGAGGAATTGGCCCACGCAGACAGGCCACCAGCGGGGGAAGTTTAGGAGAAAATGCTAGCGAAAAGAAACCGAAAGCAAAGAGGACAGAAAAAAACATGAGGATTGTGAGAAGAGGAAGGAGAATGTGAGTTTGGGTCTCAGGAGACATAAAAACACATAAATGCTTAGGATCAGGGTATGTAGTGCTTTGTGAGTGACTTCTGTGGTTTTTTATGACGGTTTCAGTCACCTGGTTGATCAGACCCTTGTGTGACTGCTGGACAAACTAGGAAGTGGAAGCATGTTCCCTGACCTAACTTTATTGGCGGGGCCGGGGAGAAGCAGGACCAGCCCATGTGGGGGGGCCGCCACCGGGGGGGAAGTTTCCTGAAAGTAGAAGGAAACGCTAACAAAAAGAAACTGAAAGCAAAGAGGACAGGAAAAAACTGCAGGAAGACAAACAGACACAGACAGAGTACAATTACTAAAAGGCCGGTGTTACCTTCACCAGTAAGACAAGAAAGACAGGGGACTGCCACAAATTCACTTACTATGGGGTTGAACAAGCCCTAGAGCACATGGGCGCCAGATGTAGTTTGACTTTCGTGCCTCGTGGATCTGCTGGATGAGTTGGGGTCTTGGGGGACGAAAGTACTGAGGGGTCCTTAGGAAGGATGGAATGGGGTCCTGCAGGACAAGGGCTGGGGGTGACGGTGCGTATACTTAATTCATTCAGACTCCAGGGACTGGTAAGACTGCTTCAGCTGGAGCGATATGCAGAGCCTGTTTATTCCAGAAAGTACAACAGCTTATGCATGGTACTTGGGCCAATCATGGCCCCAGGGTTACAACCAATAGGGTACTGCTCTGTCAGATGCACAGTCCATCAGCATAGAATGGGGAAAGAAAGAGGGGAGTGGTTGAAGATATGGGGAGTGCTCCTACAGTGAATGAGGTAGTTTTCCTAATTTCTCTTTGAGAGTTCATCACGGTTGTATAGAAATGCATTTGATTTATGGGAGTTGATTTTATATCCTGCTATATTGCTGAATTTATTTATTCTAGAAGTTTTCTGGTGGTGTGTAGAAGTACTCTCCATACCTTCAACCCCTCCCTTCCATCTTTCCCCATTCTATGCTAATGAACTGTGTGCTTGACAGAGAGCACCCCTTTGTTTTTAACTTTGGACCAATAAGCTTCTGTACTTTCTGGAATAAATGGTGGTTCTGCATCTCGCTCTGGCAGAACTGTTTACCTACCCCGAAGTCTGGGTGCAGTGACTCCGCAGGCTGTTACCCCATCCTGGAAGACCCCACTTCATCTTCCCCAAAGACCCCCTCTTTTTTTTGTCTCTCAGGACCCCAAGTTGTCAAGCAGACCCATGCAGCATGACTTTAAAGCAATAGTGGTGTTTTTTGGATTCTCTAAGTATAGAATTATTATATATAAATATATAAAATTATGTATAATTTTAGTAATTTGAGCTTTTTATTTGGTTAGGGTGGCTAAGGGTTTCTAAATTTTATTTATTTTTTCAAAGAACCAGATTTTTGTTTTGTCAATTTTTCAATTCTTTCTTTTGTTTCAATTTTATTGATTTCAGCCCTGATTTTAATTATTTCCTGTCTTATGCTTCTTTTGGTGTTGATTTGTTCTTCTTTTTCTAGAGCTTTGAGATGGAATGTCGGGTCATTTATTTCTTGACTTTTTCTTTTTTAATGAATGAGCTTAATGCAGTCAACTTTTCTTTTAGCACTGCCTTCATAGTATCCTAGAGATTTTGGTATGTTGTATCAGAATTTCTCATTTACCTCTAAGAATTTTTTTGTCTCCTCCATGATATCTTCTGTTATCCATGCATCATTCAATAGCATATTATTTAGTCTCCAGGTTTTGGAGTATTTTCTATTTTATCATTGATTTCTAATTTCATTCCTTTATGGTCTGATAGAATGCAAGGTACTATCTCTTTTTTTGTATTTGCTAAGAGTTGCCTTGTGGCATAACATATGGTCTATTTTAGAGAAGAATCCATGTGCTGCTGAGAAAAAAGTGTATACTCATTGATGGATGAAATATTCTATATATGTCTGTTAAGTCTAAATTATTGGTTGTATTATTAAGTTCTATAATTTCTTTTTTTCATTTTTGTTTGACAGATTTATCCAGTGGTGGGAAAGGTGTGTTATCAAACCGAGGAAGTTCCTTCTATTTCTGGTTTTCTGAGAAATTTTCCATCATGAATAGGTCTTGGATTTTTTTGAAATGCTTTTTCTTCATTGATATGATTTTTATCTTTCACTTGCTAATATGGAATACACTGACTTTTGAATGCATAACTGACTTTGCATATGTGAGATAAATCATACTCGGTATGTCGTTCATTTTATACAGTGCTAAATTTGATTTGGTAGAAATTTCTTCCGGATCTGACCTATTCTATGTACTTGCTGATATGATGAAGTATATTGATTTTTTGAATGTTGAACTATCATGGCATATATGGAACTCTCTATCTCTTTCTGTATATGCCCCCCCATATTGTTTTTATCTGCTTTTGGCTTCAGAGTAATGGTAGCTGCCCCCCGCCCCCACCCAAATAGAGAGTGTTCCTTCTTCTTCTGTTTTCTGAAAGAGATTTTGGAAAATTCCCATTAATTCTTTATTAAATGTTAGGTAGAATTCTCCAGTCAAATGATGCTAGCCTGGAAATATCTTTTTCAAACCATTATACAAGTATATTGGTAAACTCTTTCATCTTGTCTGAATCTTGTGCTTTTCAAATAATTAGTCAAATTTTTTCTCCATTGTTGATTTTTTGAGTGTTAAATTGGCACAGTAGTTCCTTGTTATCATTTTAGTGATATGTGGCAATATGTCTTTTATTCCTGATATTGGTAATCTGTGTCTTCTCTCTTTATGTTTGCCAGTCTTTGTTAGAGGTATATAAATATTATTGAGTTTTTTGTTCCACTGACTTGTAAAATTGTTTTCCAGTTTTCAATTTTATTAATTTCCACTTATATACTTACTATATACTTACTATTTATTTTCCTGTGCTCACATTGGGGTAATTTTTCTATTCTTTTTCTAGTACTTTTTAAGGTAGAAACTTAAGTTTATTAATCTGAGACATCTTCTCTTTTTTAACCATTTAGTTCTTTAAGTGTCCTGTGCTTTAGCACTTTTTTTCCTTTATTGCCACATATTTTTATACATCCTATTTTCTTTTTCATTTAGTTCAATTTTGTTGCTTTTGAGATTTATTCTTTGATCTATGTAATATTGAGAAGTGTGCCATTCAATTGTCAAGTATTTGGAGATTTTCCGCTGTCTCTCTGTTCTTAGTACTACTATAATTCCACTATATTTGAAGAATATTCTATTATTTAAATTTTGATGTGGAGGATTTTTGTTTTTCCTTCCTTCCTT